>JADDOH010001029.1:0-195226 GCA_016648135.1 Agrypnia vestita | reverse complement strand
CGTGGCACCAGTGCTGCAGAGACGGCTCGGAGGATTAATGATGTGTATGGCGACGGTGCCGCAAAAGAAAACACAGTGCGTTTTTGGTTCCAACGTTTTCGTTCTGGAAATTTCGACCTGCAGAATAAGCCCCGTGGACGGCCGGAGACCAAAGTTGATAATGAAGAATTGAAGGCTATTGTGGAAGCGGATCCATCGCAAACAACATCCGAGTTAGCTGCAGGCTGCGGTGTTAGTGATAAAACTATTTTAATCCACTTGAAGCAAATTGGTAAGGTGAAAAAGCTTGAAAGGTGGGTACCTCACGAATTGAGTGAAGCAGATCAACAAACGCGCGTTGACTGCTGCGTTGCATTACTCAACCGGCACAATAATGAAGGGATTTTAAATCGAATCATTACCTGTGATGAAAAGTGGATCCTGTACGATAATCGGAAGCGCTCATCGTAATGGCTGAACCCTGCCAAACCAGCCAAACCATGCCCCAAGCGAAAATTGACTCCAAAAAAGTTACTTGTGAGCGTTTGGTGGACTAGTGCTGGTGTCGTTCACTACAGCTTTCTTAAATCTGGCCAGACGATTACGGCAGAGGTCTATTGTCAGCAACTGCAAACCATGATGGAAAAAGCTAGCTGCTAAACAACCGAGGCTGGTTAATCGCTCTAGGCCACTGCTGCTTCATGATAACGCTAGACCACACACTGCACAACAGACGGCTACCAAATTAGAGGAGCTTCAATTGGAATGTCTAAGACATCCACCGTACTCTCCGGACCTTGCCCCAACAGATTACCATTTTTTTCTAAATTTGGATAACTTCTTGCAAAGGAAAAAATTCAACTCCGATGGGGCAGTCCAAACCGCCTTCAAAGATTTTATTGATTCCCGTCCGAATGGTTTTTTTAGTAAAGGGATCGATGAACTACCTATGAGATGGCAAAAGTGCATAGATAGCAATGGTACATACTTTGATTAAATAAATATATTATAATAAAAAAAAATCGGCTTTATGTTCCTCCCATACTAAACGTCAATTTCATATGTAAGGACCTAATACTAGCTTACTATCGTGACTTAAATATAATATATGTCACGGGCAAACTGAAAAAGCCTGTCTTTAATTATCCAAGTTAAACAAGTCATGTTGAAGTGATAATTAACTTTTATTAAGAAATTTGTTATAATTATCATATATTAAGAAATTTGTTATAATTATTATAAACTTATACCTAAATAATAATATGTGTCTGAATATACTTTCAATTTTAAGTGAACAGTGTGTTAATTGAATTATTATTTTGCGTTATTTTTATTAATAGAAATATTGTATGCTAAATTATGTATCATTTTGGTGACTTTTCCATATTTGTTTGGCCTTCCTGCTTGCACCCCGTTCCTGCTTTTAGATGACCCAGGGACTCTGCTTGCCACGGAGGTTGACTGGATTCGTATATTTCGCACTAGTTTTCTTTTGAAATTATTATAAAAAAAAATTTGAGCCTGTTGTTCTGTAGTAATCGTTTTCATTGTATTGTTCATAATCTCAGTTAAGTTAGATGAACTAGGATGCTGCCTAAAAATATTAGTTACTCTGTTAATCAAAACAATGGCACGTGTCGAAAAATGATGCAATATAAAAATAGAATAGATAACTACTATTCCGTGCAAAAGAAAGGGATAGCAATCTACCAAAATGGCGGGCATGCCACTAATCGAGTATAGTTTCCACCTGCGCGGGCATAACGCCCGCCTGGAAAGCATACTCGGCTATTGCGGAGTGGTTGTGTTACCGCCGTCTTCGATAGCTCTGTTGTATGTGGTGTTTTTTGATCTTTTCGTTATTGATTTAAAATTTAGTTCGATCCAAGTAGAAAATCTCCGACTTACCTTTAGTCGACTGGTGGGCCGCCTGTCTCCGTGAACTCAATCTTCGTCCGCCGTATTCCTCGTCTTGTTTTTCACCTTTTTGTTTATTTTTCGATTAGATTTCCATAAATCTGAATCACACAATAGCTCCAAAAAAAGTACCGTCTCTTCCGAGTTCACAAAAGCAAATCTGCCGCGCCGACTGACAGCCGTGTGTTTCTGCGCACCGCCGCCAGGGGCCATAGATCGCTACTAGGACGAACATCTCAAACCAATAAAGAAATGTGTGTCTAATGTGTTGTGTGTACTTGTATAAACGCCTAAACAGGTAGGTACTAACGTAGTATGTTTTCCAGTTATTATTTTTGTGTGCGGTGCTTTAATATATACTCGATTCTTGCGTGTTAGCAAAGTATACTTTCCGCAAATAATGCGTGTAATCAGGATCGGAAAATATACTCAAGTATTGCGCAGCTCTGCGCGCTAGTATAGAATACTTTCAATAAACGTGTTAAGGCGATCTCTGAGAGAGCTGCGGGCTACCTCATGGTATCTGTAAAACGGTTAAGTATCGCGGAGTGAGGACTACGATACCCGGCGGTGCGACTGATTTATGTGAATCAGATCCGGAGTTTGGGCGCACCGCCTGGAGACTCTAGTCGTATTTTCTGCCTGTGTTGGCTGGTGTTCTGCCGGCCGATCTACAGGTAGTTGAAGCAAATGCCCGCAGCTCTCTGAGGAAAGGGCTGGAGGTCAACGTGTTTAATCTGACCTTAAACCCTTCGGATACCAGGTATCGAGAATTGTGTGATAGGATTAGGATCGTAACTTTAGAAAAGAGGCCAGAAAGACGGGACACGGCTCCTCTGGGGAGATGGACTTACTATTTTTTCCCCAGTGTAGCTGTTAGAGAGAAGGGCAGGAGATATCAGGTGCTGGACCACTACGCTCTGTAGCGTGTCTCGGGGCAAGGCGAGTTCCGGAGCGAACTTCGTGATTTGGAACTTTCCGATGCATCGTAGTGTGCTTGTGGGCAGGTGCGACAGACACCGGGACATGTCTTTTGGGAATGCGAGCTGTTAAATGATGCGAGAGAGGAAATGCTTAGGGGGTTGGAAGGAGTGTGTGTGAACCTGCGGACGTCTAGACGGAACTATACCGTTTTCTGTCTTGTCTTTCCCCTACAGGTAGAGTATCCTGATATCCTTTCTACCTGTAATCTTTCCCACTCATCCCTCATTCTATTGAAATGTTATATTTTGTATTTTTTGATTATTATATTGTTTTCTGTATTTTTTATAAATAAATAAAGAAATCGTTTTGAGTTCTGGAGGAGGAACAGTGCGGTGTCGCCCTTTACGCGACGTCGCACGAGAAGGGCCATTAGTGAAAAAATTGTCAACATAGCGCCGTATGAGTAGGGCCTATATGGGAGCTCTCGCTCATAAAACAGTCCTGGGAATGCGGTGGGTGTCCATTCGTGTTACAGCTAGCGAATATAATATTTGAAAAAGCTAGATTTTTGTTTTATTACAATGACACGATGGCGTCTATTTTTCAGGTATGGTCCGTGTTTCGTGATGCGTGCCGGTTCTGGCGGGTGCACGCCAAGTGCCCCCGGCCGAAGCGCTCCGGCAGCGACGCGCCCGGGGAGCCCGGCGTGTCCCCGGACCTGGTCCCCAGCCTGCCCCGCTCCGCCGCCATCTCTCCGATACTGCTGCCAGGTGGGTTGAGTCACCGTCACACAATATACCACCGAGTGCCACATATTCCCGTAGAATTTGATGATTGCATTGTCAGGCGGCCTGTCACAGCCCCTTGGTCCCCTCGGCTACTACTGGATAACTGTGTTCTCCTCCGATTAATATGACCTACCGTTTGCCTCCGTAAATGCTTTGTATACAAAATATTAGTAAAAATAAAAAAAAGTATTCTAAATTAAAATACAAGAAATGAATATTAAGTACTACGCGTTTTTATACATTATGTAAAAATATTATTTATCTCTTATCTGCTTTAACAAATGAATATGCAAATAAAATTAAAATGAATCAGCGGAATATTTGCATATAGGGTATAGTGTAACTCATTTTTGTTGTACAAATGATAGTTTAGAGGCTAATATGTACATATATTAGTTCAACATGTCTTGCTTGCTTCCTAAAATCCATGTCGAATTATTTTTATTGATGAAATTTGTATGTTTTTCAGTGCAGTATTTAAATACTGATTTTTTGTTGCTGCTGAAAGATTCACTTTATAAATCTCATATGAACTTAATATCAAAACAACAATCAATGATAAAATCAAACACATGCAGTTGCAAACCAAGGAAAAAAGTTATATTTAAACCGGGGCGAATTATATAACGTTCTATCCATGTGGCTATCTGGTATATATATTGGATAGATTATGGAAAAATATTATTTTTATAAATGTTTTCCAGAACTTCAAATACGTGCATTATAATAAAGTGAAAATATATCTTTTACAGATCCATACGAGTGATGTTCAACTTTCTAAAATAAGTAAATCATTATTATATTTATAATACGATTTTATGAATGAATAACATTGAATAACAAACTAATTATTTTTAAAGTGAAACATAAACAGAAGCTTTCACTACTAACAAGCATGATGTATATTTAAAACGTTACACAACCGCTAGATGATTATAAATATCAAAATATTAAAAATCAACGTAAAGTAGCGTTAAACATTATTAAGATGCATTTTCCATTTAATCACCTGGTTCCGGTGGAAGTCGTGTGTTTTTTGAAAGAAAGATTTGTCAATTGCATTTTTTTAGTGACATTTTAACTTTCGTTTTATTTTTAGCAAGGAAAGATACCCACATCCCACATATTCATGTCCCGAGGAACCGTTGCTTTCAACAAACTTTATTGAAGTTATCTTATTTTAGCGCATTCAAGGTAAAATTTCCATTGTAACGAAGTTACAATGAAAATTTTCCTACTTGCTATTTTTACTACATGCTTTACTACATGCTACCTTTCGCTATATGCGCGTGCACATGTAGCGGAATCATGTAGCGGGGCATGTAGCAAAATCATGTAGCGAAAATGCGAGACCACGAAATGCACTCGATTATTGTTTACTGCTCCAGTAATATCTAAGTGTAATAATTTCATTTGACTTCAAGGCTAAAAAAACTAAATTACATGGCTGGGAGTAAGGATCGAACCCTGGTCGCCCGAATGGCACGCAGCAAATAAACCAACCCAGCTATCACCGGCTCTCTTCAGGCTCGTGAAAAATCACGGAAAGTAATTTATTTTTATTAAGTTACAGATAATTTCGCTACAATACTAAAAAAATAAGACTATCGAATTTATTATTTTTAATAATATTTTACGTTTTGTAATTTTAATTTAAAAAAATTTCCACGTATTGCCTCAATTTTGGGATCGTTATTAAATAATAAATAGAATTTTCAACCTATTTGCCTCCAATCCGCTATACCAAAACTATCAGAACTCTATTGTTAAATAGAATTAAAATATACCTGCTTAACATCATATCACCTCTGCAACATGGATTTATGCCTAACAGATCAACTCAAATTACTCAAAAAACTCAGATTACTCGTCTTACAAGCGGATGTTCTGGATGCCTTCAAAGAACATCACCAGCTTGATTGTTGTTACACTGATTTCTCCAAGGCGTTCGATCGAGTCTCACATAAAATTCTACTTGATAAACTAAAAGCCTTGGGAGTTTCAGGAAACTTGATAGCATGGCTAGAGAGTTACTTGCACAACAGACAAATGATTGTCAGCATAGCTGATTTGGAGTCTGATCACTTCTGTGCTGTAAGCGGGGTACCACAAGGCTCCCACCTAGGTCCTATATTGTTCTGCATTTTCATCAATGAAATAATCCCCGCACTATTGTCATCGGGTGTTAGATGTTTGCTTTATCGCGGACGATATGAAACTCTATAGGATAATTGAAACAGTCCAGGACTGCAAACTTTTGCAGTGTGCACTGGACACTTTACAGAAATGGAGTGAAGTCAATAACCTATCTTTAAATGTCCCCAAATGTCAAGTGATGAGATTTTCCCGCACCCGAACAGTGGTACTCTATGATTGATGATGATGATAATACAAAATTGATGGAAAAGTTTTGAGTGTGGTAGATTAAATTAAAGATCTAGGCGTAATTGTTGACAAAAAGTTTTCTCTAGTCCCCCATATCAACTCAACAATTGATAGAAGATTAAGAACTTTAGGTTTCTTACTTAGGTTAAGCAGAGATTTTAAGAAAATTGAAACTTTCATTTTATTATTTAAGACCCAGATTCGACCAATACTTGAATTTAATACAGTTGTATGGAGCCCTCATTGTACAGTTCACACGAGTAATATAGAGAAAGTCCAAAATAAGTTTCTTAGATTTATCAATTATAAACTTAACATACCTTCAAGTAATATCGATTACAATATTTTTAGATCTATTTAGCAGTCTTGATAAACTAAGGACTAGAAGAATAGTGACGGACTTTCTCTTTTTATACAAACTAATAAATGGTATTATCGACTGTCCTCAACTACTAGAACGTATCTGCTTGCGTGTTCCATCTCGCATAACTAGAAGTCATGCAGATTTTGCCGTGGAAACTACAGCCACTAACTATATCTTTAATTCCCCACTGCAAAGGCTTCCTAGACTAGCAAACTGATACGAGCAACTGGAAGTCTTTGCCAATAACTGTATATTATTCAGTCATATATTAAAAAGTGTATTGAAAGATTGCTAGTATTTGTCGAATTGGACTTAAATAATTGATTTGTATTTGTATGTATATTTATTATAATATTACTTTCAATGCTTGTGCTATATCTTTTCACTCTACATTAATACATTTTTTTGTTTTTAAATTTCTATTATATTGTGTTTTTTTATGCTTCTGCTTTTATATACATACCTACTTGCTTTTTACTTTATATTATATTTATCTTTATATATTTGTATCTATATTTTAAGTATTTTCTTTTCTCTTTATGTCATTATTATGTTTACATGTTATTGTTTTTTTCTCTTTAAACTATCTATATATTCTGATTATGTACACTTACATATCTATTGTAAAAGCCCTATAGGGCGTTAATTAATGAATAAAAAAATTTAAAAAATAAAAAAACTAACCCATAAAAACCAAGTTTTTATTATACTCCCTTTCTTTGTAAAATATAATAACAATTAAAGACGAATTAAAACATATAACCTAACACTAAACTTACAGTAATTTAATATATTTCTAAAATGTCAGATGTTTTGAGCTTTGATAAGACACGACATGCTTTGAAGATTAAATTCTAAAAACATTTGTCAGTCAATTTAATCAAGATTTTGATAGATTTGTGAGTTTTGTAGTCATCTGTGAACCAATTGTCATAAATTTTCGAAATTCGTAGTGAAGTACCTATTAAATATACCGACAGAGTAATTCAAATTTTAAATATTCCGTGACGTCGTCAGGCCGCTGTTGGTAGTAATCAAATATTTGTATGGTTTCCAATTTTAAAATATCAACTAAATTTTCTAAGAATCCAAAATTATTAATTTTTTTAACGAAAATTTGATAGATCTTCTTGATCGTTGCCACGAGTCTGCTTTCAAAGTTTCAGCTCGATTGGATCACGGGAAAAGGGTTAAAAATCGATCCAAAGCTTTTTCGTCAGACAAACAAGCAATCAGACTCCAGGAGTTAAAAAAAAGAGAGTAAAAAACTAACCCATAAAAAACAAGTTTTTACAATACTTGGGATTTCTCATTTTCGGGTTTCGTGTCTACCAGATGCCTCGGAGTCTTTTCATACAACTTACTAAGTTGTATGAAAAAACTTACTAAGTTGTATGAAAAAACCATTAAAAATTTGAAAAATCCAAAATTATACTATAATTATTAAAAAAATTTAACGAAAATTTGATAGATTTTCTTGATCATCGCCACGAGTCTGCTTGCAAAGTTTCAGCTCAATTGGATCACAGGAAAAGGGTTAAAAATCGATCCAAAATTTTTTCGTCATACAAGCAAGCAATCAGACGCCACGAGTTAAAAGAAAGGGATTAAAAAACTAACCCATAAAAACGAAGTTTTTATTATACTCCCTTTCTCATTTACTAGTGAAAACTGGTTTGGCGCTTAACCTTGGTTCGGTCGGGCGACGCTACGAAAGGGAGTAATTAAAAATTTGCAAAAATCCAAAATTATACTATAATCAGGTTTAGTGCCTACCAGATGCGTCGAAATATTTTCATACATTTGAGTAAGTTGTATGAAAAAACCATTAAAAATTTCTAAAAATCCAAAATTGTACTATAATTATTATTTTTTTTTAACGAAAATTTGATAGATCTTCTTGATTGTCGCCACGAGTCTGCTTGCAAAGTTTCAGCTCGATTGCATTACGGGAAAAGGGGTAAAAATCGATCCAAAGTTTTTGCGTCAAAGAAACGAACAGACGCCACGAGTTAATATAAAGGGAGTAAAAAACTAGGTGTTCGTACCCGGCGTTGCACGAGTTAAAGATTAAAGTATAAAATTAAAAGTAACATAAGCGCCCCTTTTACCCTTTCCCCTCCTTCTGATACATTTTTGATGCAAATCTATACCGTTTGAGTCGAACCTATGTTTTTTTCCGACAAATTTATTTTCAACTTAATCCTTAACCCGTGCAACGCCGGGTACAAACAGCTAGTATCATGTAAAAGTTAAAAAAAAAAAAAACAAAGAAAAATAATTAAATTAATCAATTTAAAAAAGTACTAATTATCCTGCCTTGCAATCTAGTAGTAGTAGAAAAGTAGAACCTTCTGCGGTTCGCAAGCGGAAAAACAAGGATGGAGTCTTGGTTTTCGTCGTCTACTCCAGCTCGTGGCCGGTGCGCCCAGCTCTAGCTATTTGACATGCTGTCCAGCCTTCATTCGACTCTAGGTACAACCCATCACAATACAGGCACTCTGTTATTGGCGGCATATAGTTTCCAACAGCGCTGAAACATACCTCCACTATGATCGTTTTCCTCTTTCAGCAGAGGTAAGCGATACAATCTGTGTTGACATTTTTGTGCTAGTATTCTAGATTAAGATTTAGGTACCTACTACTGATATACCTGTCTCGTACAGTTATGTATCTAAGGGATGTTCGTCAAAAATGTTACCAAATCATAAAACTTCTCTACCGATATTTTTCTGAAGCCGGCAGCTCAGATGTGCTTTCTGGATTATGTATTGATAAGTTGACATTTTAGGAAACCTAACAACCAGTCCTTTCCAACCTCAAATGTGCTCTCATTGAAATAGTGCCGTTTGTTATTTTTAATAGCGAGTTGATATACTAACTTTCTTAGTTCCACCAGCTTAACCTCTTCTTCCTTCCAATCCTTTTCTTCCTTCTAAAATATCCTTGATAGTATTTTCATGGATTCCTCCGATCAGCTCCCCCTCTCGGTTGAAAACGTACAACTCATTCTGCGTAGACAAACAAAACTAAAACGGTTACTAAAATTGCTACTATTTACTTAGTGTTTAAGCGATGAGGTAAGATGCCCCGACACTCCATCTTACCTCATCACTTGAACACGAGTGCCGCTATCGAGTGTGGTGAAAATAAACGTTCCGAAGTGATTCACTTCAGAATTAAATTCGTTATCATTCGGTTTTCACAGTTTCAGCTCCGCAAGGGATGGCTCTATTCTCCATCTAAAAATTACGATTTGTAGAGTTTTAACTTTCCAATCTTTTGACTTTTTTTACTCTTTTTCTATATTCATTTTTCAGAAGTTACAAGCAGAAACAGATTTATTGTACACAAAATATGGAATTATTTTCGAACGATATTCATTTTTTTCTCCAAGATGCTAAGAACGGCGCTCGAAAGGCTGGGTTTCTGAATAATCACACTTGTGTGACGTCATACAGGTCTTTTGTTATAAAAAAGTTATAATAACAAAAAAGTATACATTTTTTTTTAATTGGATTCATTCCGTCGTAAAGAAAATGTGATCATTTAGGCGCATGTGTGGAAAATCTTTGTACGGTAGAGTGAGGAATTAAAAAAATAAGGATTGAGTGTAACGGTGGTTGTAGAATAATAGATAGAATAATGAAAGAGTCATTATAGACGTCGATAACAGCAAACACAGGAGATGTCACTCAAATAAGGCGTTCCGGACAAGAACACTTTTTATGTGCGGCTCAGTTGCCTTCGCTGGTGAAGTTGAGAGCGCCACCAGAAGTTACTGCGCAGCTCGTAGTCCGTGGATATGCCAGAAGTCAACGCCAAAAAGATACCAATCCAAAGAAAAATCCAAAGCGATGTCCAAGTCAGAAAGCAGGGGTTCAAATTTCCAGAAGATGTAGAAAGTCCAAAAACAAGCAAGATCAGCGTGAAGAAATAAAAGTCAGCGAAAAGATTGTCCAACGGGCGTATACAGTACCACACGAAAAATCGTGTATCAGATACTCGCCAAAACAAAGGCATTGTTTATTATACTTTTTAAAATTTATAATAGAATATATTATATATCATAGCAGATTGTTTAATCCAATAAAAACCCCAATTTCCGGGGAGGCGAGGCCACGTACCTAGCAGCCAAATAGATAACGTCGCCAGACGCGACGTTTCAGCCCAGAGAATGACAGATCTCACATAACAGATGAAAAATAATTTGTAATAATGCATTGCAGCCCTCCTGGGGTTTTGAATTGTGTTATTTAACAGTAACAGACTTAGCAGATGGTAGTAACACGATCGTTGGACATGCTGGGTCCTACAAAAAACAAATAAATTGAAAAATAAATTAGCCAGTAAGGGCTCAGATTTTCATAAAAAATCATAAACAATATTTTCACAAGTTTGCTACGACAAAGGTTAAGAACGCATGCAAGCGCGAGTTTTGACAGTAATTTCAGCTATGTCAGATTAATATAGGCATTTCATGTAAGGAATGCAATGGCACGACAATTGTAGTTCTGCGTCCCCGGTAGCGGCCACACTTGTCGATAAAAATATCGACCTCATCAATAACTGCTACAATAGCGCCAGCTACCGTGACGTATTGCTTCGTACGGAGCAAGCCCCGGCAAGCATTCACCGCTTCCAGGAGGAAATCACACACAATATTTCCTCGCTGTCTTCCAGTACTCATTAAGCTCATTCAAGTTCAGCCATCTCCGCGATGGCGTCCGGGTCAGACCTTCAGGCTCCCGTGAGAGGTTTTTACCAGACATACTCATCTTATAGTACGTGAGCCTGAAATATGAGTACTGGGCCAGTACTCAGTAAGTTTAAGTTCAGCCATCTCCACGATGGCGTCCGGTGCAGACCTTCAAGCTCCCGCCGAAGGTAACCCCATACGCATTTCATACGGGAGCTCGGAATGTGAGTACTGGGCGTTAGAAGTTTATAGCCGGTCAGGTGAGCTTACCAATTCGCTCACATTCAAAAATTCATTGCCCGTCGGCGGATTCAACGGCGAAAAGGAACCGAGGCCCTCTGCAGCGAGTCTCGGCTCCCGTGTGCCACACTCATGCCCTTCTCAAACATTTGCGGATACCGCGTGCCACGCACATACTTTATTTGGGCGTTACTTCGCGGAAGAATCCCTTCGGCTCGAAACTTCTAACTTATTCCACGCACCCGCGAGTAAAATTCCTTATTTCAATTTTTATTTCACAAAAAAATACATTTTCTCATAATAAAATATAATATGATGCACATTACAACATTGCATACACTAATTCACCTTGTCCGTTACATAAGGAGATTTGTATATTTTCACATATCTCTCTCAAAGTATATAAATACCCTCATTTACGTGTCCGATTTCTGCCTTCAAGAAAAGAATTGATTTATTCGGTGCCTTCTTATCAAGGCGGTCTGGTCTGACAGAGCTTCAAGAGAATTACCGAAGTACCTGTCGCAAACTTAATCTCATAATTCTTATGTTTCAATTAAAATTACATAAAATAAGTACTAATGCTGTATTTAAAGCTTATAGAAAAAAGATTATTTCATATGCACTTATTATTTTCTTCTCCCACAGTGTCCTGATGTAAAACTGTGGCAAAATTGTCATTGTGGAGTTGGGCTCGTATTTATATTTTGACATTTGACGGATAACCGTCGTGTACTTCTTTCTCCCTGTCTCTCTCAAGTAGAAACTGAAAAAACAAACACCGGCGTATACCTGTCTTCTTTATTTTTTTTCTCATCTGTTAAGTGTAGGGATAGCGATCTTAAGATCCCAATATTGCTATTTTTCGGAATACGGCCGTATATATGCAGATTAATTGTCAGATTTGTCTTTAAAGAGCGCGATCAAATCGCGAAATACCTCGAATTTCAAATATCTAAAGTGAATGTCCAGCCTTAACATAGAAACTAAATGAATTTTGAATGATCACATTTGAAAATCATCAATTTGTAGTGAAATGTTCGCTAAATTCCAGGTCGCCGGTGGACCGAAGTGGAACTGGACGAGGAAGAGGAGACCTCCGAGAGCAGCGGCAGCAGCGCCCCCTTCAGGGAGCGCGCCTCCACGGACGGCTACCTGCTGTCCCGGTCCCGGCGCTGGCGGTACCCTCCGCCCTCCGCGCCCGCCTACCCGCCCAGCGCCGACCGCCGCATGAGCATCAGTATGCGCGGAAACAATGCTAGTTATTAGACTTCAACATCCCTCCATTATTAATTGGACATTTTTCTGCAAACAGGATCCAACGCGCGCTTACAAAATGACAGCTATACCAACGTGAAGATAAAATTGCCTTCTATATTTTGAAAAAATATCAACGCTGACGCTGTAGGCACGGCAAAATATTTGTCATACTTGGAAAACGATACTGACTTCAATAATATAGAATAGATTTGCGTATTAGGTATATTATTATATGCAAAACATTCTTGATGTTAATATTATTGATTATTGAAGTCGTTTCGAATATTAAATTATTTAATTAGATTATGAATATTAAAGACGATTACGATGAATTTGCAAAAAGTTCTTGTTTGGATATCGATTCGATAAATTAAAAGCATCACCGATTATGTTAAATAGTTATTATTGAAACCCATAATTATTTGAGAATTCATATGAGTATTTTTAAAATTAGTAACAGAAGTTTTGTTTTCAATTATTTCTATACAATTATCTATATCGTTCATACTACCTCCACGATATTTTTTTAGATCTAACTCACAGTTTAATTTGCATTAAAATAATGGAACCATTATTTAACATAATAACTTATTAAAAATGTTATGGTCATTATTGCTCTTAATTCTCTATTCTAGTAAAACTGAATTATCTCAGAATGATATTCGTATGGGTAAACTCTTGTTTGCAGAAACACACTCAATTACATTTATGCGATTTTTAATGCCCATAAACTTATTCGGATTATGCCACTAATCCGTTGGAATTCGCCTAATTTTGTATATATACATACATACATACATACACACACACACATGTACATATAGTCAGTTTTTTCTGCTTTTAATTCAAAATTGCTGGTCACCGATTTTTTACACCGCAGGTAGGTATGCATCACTTCATTGGATTTAGACCATTTTTTCAGTGTTAAACAAAGACATTTGGTTGTCTAACTATGAGACGATTTTAAAATGTTTCAAAGAGATTAGTCAATATTTCAATATTGGCGTTTCCTATTCCAAATGTAGTCAAAACACAAACAACTACAGACATTACTACCCGAGTAGGTACTAGTGATGGTATTTTAACCGGTGACACACTAAGGCCCGGTTGTTTCAAGTTCGATCAAAGTAAGCGATCGATCAAAGCATAGATTTTTACGAAAACGGATCGTCTGATTGGTGGAGAACGTAAAAATCTATGTTTTAAAAGAACGCTTACTTTAATCCAACTTGAAACAACCGGCCCTAACCATTATTTGAGATGATTGCACCGATGATTGGCAACTCGACAATTTTAGCAATTCGACTTCGATTTTTAGCAATCAGATACAAATCCCAAATAACTGTACCGAAAATAATCGGTTAAAATAAAGGTTTGACCATCACTAGTAGGTACAGAAAATAATTCCACGGAGTTTAACTAAATAACTTTTGTACAATGTGCTTATCTGTTTGTGTGCTTCTTTGTGTAAGAATTTTATCGGGTGTTATCTGTCTTATTATATTATCTTATTATTTGTATTATCTTGTGTATTGGACTGCAAATATTTTTGGTATTTTCTGTGCCTATCATACAATATTATCAATCAATTAAAAAAAACTAAAATATTATTTAATTTTAAAATTATAGTTACGTTGTTATTTTTGTTTTTGTTGTACGTTACTATAATTGTGTCTGGATATATCCTACATTAATTTATAACTTCCTTATGTCCATGGCTTTAAGCCCTCTATTATGCATAAGAACATAGATAACAGGGTGTAGGGGAACAGGGGGGAATGGAAGCCAGTGGGTAATGGGAACCAGCCTGGTTTTGCCATAATTATAACATTAGAATGCGCCTTGTCAGGGCGCGGGAGAGGTACGCGCGGCCCGCCGCCGCCGCAACGCCCTTCAGTTCACTGCACGCCCAGAGATCGGACGCACATCGGTTTTCCTTAGATTCGTTCTAATTTTTATCGATATTCGAGGAAGAAATGTAAGTGCTTGTGTCATTGTCTTTTAAGTTTTATTCTATATATTGTCTAAAGTGATTGTTAAAGATTATGATAAAGTGTTAATTTTTCGTAAATAGTCAACAATGTTTTCACAATATTTTTGTAATTCGCAAATGGCCATTTAGGGTAATGGGAACCAACTGGCTCCCATTATACCAGTAGTTGTTATTATTTAATTATAATTATAATTGTTATTATTTAATTTCAGATGTTGCGAAAACGTGTAAGAACTACGGAAAAAGCTCAATGGCTCTGTAACTACTGATCCGAATTTCGAAGGTAGTAACCGAGTAAATAATCAGGATTCTCTTCAAAATAATCCTTCGACCACATCTGAACTGGATTATGTTCTTTCAATTGTATCTCCACAATCATCGTGCTCTCGAAAAGTTCGCAAAGGAACTCACAAACAGCATTCTCTTGTAATTATTGCTACTCCTAATAAGGCTGTTCTCGAAGAAAAGAAGAAAAAACGAGTCATGATAGAAAATAAAATACCAAATAAAAAAGGAAAATCTAGAGAAGAGAAAACAAACATTAAACGATCTTCCGAGAAAGGAAGAAAAGTTATTTTCAACGGATTATGATCGAAATATCTGCGTTGATAATAGTAGTGACTACGTTGATGGAGACTCGAATATATGTATGATTTGTTCCGAATCTGGAAAATCTAACGCACTCTGGTACAGATGCAGGGCTTGTGGTGACTGGACACATGCTCAATGCTCCGGTTCTGACTCTGCCAAAGACGAAGTTTGTGATTTTTGTACTCATAGTTAATTATTTTTCTAAAGCAAAACTAACTATGATTTTGATGTTCCCAAAGATATTTCATTAGGTTTTTTTTATAAATGGCACTAGTTTCATGTATCTTTATTTCGTTATGGTTTATAGTTTGTTTTTATATGTTTAGTACATGTTCTTGTGATTTGGTTTGCCCGAATTGCTATCATTACCCCCATCCAATGGTTCTTATTACCCCAACCCTCGGGCAATGGGAGCCAAAACTACTTATTTTTTAAATAACTATTAAGTCCAAAGTTGTGTTTTGATTGGATTTGTGAAGATAAGAACTTGAGGGTGATTAGTGATAGTGCTCAAAATACCAAAAATTGTAATAAAATGTTATTTGAGACAAAAGTTATTCTATATTTCCTTAAGTGGTTCCCATTCCCCCCTGTTCCCCTACGTAAGTACATATTATCAATTCTGACACGCGAAATTGTACGGTTATCATGTCGAAGAAAGTCAATTATGTTTTTGTTGATTTTTTAAATAAATTCAGATTATAAGATTATAAGATTATAAATTTCTCGATATCGATATTTCGGACGGATTATTTAACGTTATACCTATTTTAAAATGGTATAATCAATGAGATAAATGTATTAATGGATAAATTTATCGGTTGCTTCAAGTCGTCTATAATATCCATAAAGATTAAGTAATATTATATCTATGTCAATGTTAAGTGTTTATCTCATATACCATGGTTAATTCATATGAAAAGACTGTTTGAAATTTGTTATAAATTGATGACTGATCAGTAGATATATTGTGGAAATGTAATTTTTAAATATTTCTGTATTGCCTAAAATTTGTAACTTTAAGTATACTTTAAGATGCTTACAAATAGTTTATTTGCCGAAAGACAATGATTCTTAAATATTTAAGACACAAAAAAAACTTGTTACATAATAGAGAAGTTCAGCAAAGTTTATCACATTTATCATATCATCACAGAAAAATACAGAAGGTACCATTCCAAAAACAAATAAATTATTATAAAAATACGATAATCGTGAGCCATTCAAAAAATATCTGCTTCGAAGTTTTCACATATACGGTGAACGGTGAACAATGAAGAAAGATTATCTGTATATCAGTAATTTCAATATAGGTATCTATCTGTAATTTCAGATTTTCCAGAATACGTATTTTTTATACAAAGTTTTTCAATTTAAAAGGAACAACTTGCTTTCCCGATTCAAAAGTAGAATTCAGATTAAAATTTAATTGAACAAATTTAATTAATAAAGATATTATTTTTATTAGAAAAATTGTTTTTCAAAAATTATGGGATGTATCCACAGAGTGTTTTATACAATAAAATTGTACTGAGATGAACTAAACGCCTTTAGGCGAGGGGATTGGATCACAGCCGAAGAACGTTTCTCCTCGCTTATTTCCCCTCGTACTTTAAATTAATACTGCATTAATTTAAATTACTTATTCTTGCACACGTGTTACTTTTCAAGTGTGTTGGGTTTGACCTTATGATAATTGCTTCAAAATTTACAAGCTCGCATTAATTGTTTTAAACAAGTCAACCGTATTGGAAACGACCGCAGAGCAGACCGTGCACCACGAATAGTTCATGTCTAGATACGTATTTAGGTGGTCTGTGGATGAATCCCATCTCCCTTGTTTAGCTACATTCGCTCGTTTATAGGCTGCACGGAACAACGAGGTTAAGGTATCTACTTGCGTTTACTTTTATTGTCTATATATTAAATTTTATATTATTCAACAGCTTAATTAAAATATATTGATGTACCACCAGATTAACGCTTTGTGTCATCAGTGTACGACGTAATTATACATGCAGTATTCAGTGTATTTTTATATATTAATAGATGAGATTTGTAACTCGTAAAATATGTTTAAGGAAAAATCTGTAGAATTAAGAACTTATTGATAGACTCAATTATTTAAAAAGTGTATTATCAGAATTCCTCAGTTACTTACTCAAGATATGTGGGAGTACTATATATAATATAACAATTATTGAATCCCAGGTTGAGGGTCACTGAAATAAAAACTTTCTTTCGAAAAAAAACAGGGCACGGATATTGAAATGTTCCATACTATACAGAGTTTTCGCGGCTCTGACCAACGATTCGGACCGCACTGCGGGTCCGTCATCAAGGCAGATGTCTCCGATGTGTTAATATGTTCAATATTGGCTTATTTAGCACGTGGTAAAATAGCCCAGAAAATTTATCGATAAACGATAAAAACGTTGCATTTTTTCGGTGACATATTTATTTTGGTTCAATCACCATGAAACTATTTGTTCTGCAGTGAATGTATCGAGTAATATTGATTAAATTATTGCAGTCATTGTCAATTGTTCTAGTCTTTACCAGCCTACTAGATTGATGTACCTATATGTGCTGTTAAATTGATGAAAGCGGACGTGGGCAAAGCAAATAATACAAGATCTTTGAAAATAATACATTTATATAGTTTTCCCGAGGAAAGAGTCTTGGAATTGATGAAAAATATATACAAATATTAATTAATATACTTAATTGAAATATTTAAATACCTAACAATTTATTGAAGTTATTCAGGGTAAAAAAAATATTCTAACGGAAGTTCCAAGCGTGTACGGTAAAGCATACACCACGAACGCGCGCGTCCATTAAACTGCGAAAAGTGTATCCACTTGAAATTAGTGTTCCAGTAATATAAATAACTAGCTGTTCGTACTCGGCATTGCACGGGTTAAGGATTAAGTTGAAAAAAATTTTTGAGGGGGAAACAAAGGTTTGATTCGAACGGTATAAGATTTGCATCAAAAATATATCAGGGGGAGGAGAAAAGATAAAAGAAGAGAGAGGAAATGTAGCCTATGATACCCGCCATGTCCTAATGAATAAGTTTCCAAATTCGGTCAAACGGTACAGATTTGCGTCGAAAATACGTCAGGGGGAGAGGAATGGGTACGAGAATAGGGGGGGAAAATCACCTATGTTACCCGCTAAGTCATAAAAAATATGTTTCCAAATTTTGAGTCCGATCGGTCAAATGGTACAGATTTGCATCGAAAATATGTCAGGGGGAGGGTAAGGGGTATGAGAATAGGGGGGAAATATCGCTTATGTTACTCGCCGAGTCCTAAAAAATAAGTTTTCAAATTTTGAGTCCGATCGGTCAAACGGTACAGATTTGCATCGAAAATATGTCAGTGGGATGGGAAGGTGTCTGAGAATAGAGGGGAAATATCTATATTACTCGCCGATTCCTAAAAAATAAATTTCCAAATTTTGAGTCCGATCGGTCAAATGGTACAGATTTGCATCGAAAATATGTCAGGAGGAGGATATGGATATGAGAATAGGGGAGAAATGTTGCCTATGTTACCCGCCGGGTCCCAAAGCGTAAGTATGCAAAATTTGAATTGAATCGGACAAACGGTGTGGATTTGTTTAGAGAACAGACAGACAGACAGACATTGTGTTTTATAGGTTGCCATGGGACCGCGGATAGAACGCCATTGCGTGCCCGGGTTCCAAGCACCACCGACATTACTACGAGAGCATGAATCTCAGTACAGACACCTCGTCCGTGGTCCAATGTCCGATGCCGTCTCATGCTGGTGTGTATTTATGGTGATCGTTAGCGTATTGTGTTTGTGAGTCTGTGTAAATATTTACCAGGATCTCGGGAAATCAAAATCAGTAAAAACTGTGGCTACTGGGAAATACAATTTAATTAAAATTACTATATACAGGGAGCGGACTCAGCCGCATCAGGTATCCAGATAAATTATATTACATAAATTAAATATGACTCGGGACGGACACAGCCGTCCCGACGTCAATAATAAAACAATAGAGGGAGGAATTTACCGCCGAGAGGCACACTATGTCAAGAGAAAATAATCAATACTAGAGAAATTCATCATCGTTTTCCGTCCTCATGGCCGACGGCTACAACATTATAATTAAAATAAAACCGAGCTCAAGGCTCCTAAAGTTCCAATATGACGAATACCCAAAAGAAACACTGAGAGTTACTCTTCACTACAATAAAGTTCTAGATTTCGAAGCACAACAAAAACGGTTTCCTTGGACGTCGAAGCGAAGATGGCCGGGATGCCCATCCTTCTTGATCGAACTCCTCGCAGAAACCGGGAGTTAAACTAGCGTGAATAAGATGTTACGGATACCCACTTGAAGCCTCTGGTCGTACACGCCGACCATTATACATAATTCTCCGACGGCGTCCGCCTTCGCCCGGGGACATCAGTCTCGCCATTGACCACGGGACCCGCAGCAAAGGTACGGATCCGTCGGCCAGCCGCCATTAGAGACAGCTCCTCACCGCCACAGCCCAGCTGCAAGCGGATCCTCCTCAATCTCGATGATTAAGCGGATTATCCATGCCTAATCCCATCCCGAGGCTTATTGTTGCTCTGTGTGTCGGACGTCCGACCGATCCCTGGTCGAACGCTCCGAGCACGGAAGCGGAACGGGTCCTGTGTAAGATCCGTCATTACAAATATGCACATAATATTACACAGGGGAGATGAAAATAGGTTGCTGAGTAAAAACGTACCAGAAATGACTCGTTTAGCGACGAATCTGGACCCGTTCAGATTTTAACAGTAACGCGCCGTCAGCTTGTCGGCACCATCCTTCATAGCGCAGGCGGCCATCTTGTGAAAAAACCGGCCGGACAACCTCACGGCTTTACGCCGCCAACCTAACCGAAAAATTCTCCGGGCGGGTGGGCCCCACTACATCGCAAGGTATAGATATATTGTCCACCATTTTAAACCGAGTACCAATCATAAAGTTGCTCAATCCAAAAGCTGACAAATGATTGGTTATTGAATTGTAAATTATAACTATTTATTGAATTACGATTTTAGAATGCTTAAAAGAGAGCCTTCTCATACAGATTTCTGTAATTCATATTATTGTTGAGGTTGTTTAAGAAAATTTGTTTGTCACTATGCTAAAAACGATTAAAAGTGATATTCGAGAAACACATTCATTCATTCGGCATTCAATGCGGCTGTCAAAGTTGTATAGTTTCGAAACATTTGAATATGGAATCTTTTTAGGTCAAAAATCGATAAAACATGAAAGTAGGTAGGCACTTGAACTTTTTTTGAAAATGCACACGATTTTTGATTCGTCGCATCATACGTCTGTCACGGCAATAACTACATTCAAATCGTCGTGAAACGTCGATTCAAAGGCATTTATATCATAATTTACCTATCACAAATCAATAGTTACATTTGAACCACTTCAAAAACAAACATTAATAATTTAGCTACATTAAAGTGTTATGAATTATATTTATCATCACCCTAGACATCATATTATTTTATTTATATACATTTATAACCAATATGTAAATATCAATTATCAGTGCACGCTCCTCATTTTTTATTTTATTTGCCATTTGCAGTAAATCAATTTACTTATTTAGTGCCAAGGAAGTGGCTACACGGTTTCAGATTGTAACCAAAAAAAACATTTTATTTTATCACCGCAATCAAGTACAAATTTAAAGATTTATAAAAGTTGTAGGGAAATAAGCAGTTTTCGAGCACCAAAACAAGATCATTTTTTTTATCTACCTAAATGAAATAAACATTAGGGTTGGCCTAAATACTACCAAATTTGCTCTAAATCTTTTGCTGAGAAAAAATAATCTAATTAAATAGTTATAAACTTATTACTACTCAAATAAATTGGCAATCAAAAAATTACCACCACTTTTCTATTAAAATAATATAGTAACCAGCGAAAAACTTTTAAACAGTATTAGATCGTAATATATTTTTATGTACCTACATTTTATATCCTTATATTAATATATTAAAATTTACATTTTTCATCTACTTATTTATTTTTACAGATTTTTACTCAGACAAGTAAATTATAAAGACTAGCGTTAGTAAAAATATATTTTTTACATAGATATATTATTATTATTACTTCATCAGTATAATTAAGTTAGTTGGAAACAACCAGCTTTACCGATTTTTGATACTAGGTCACCCCGGGAGGTCGTGGTCGTGGTCGAAGTATATATTTTTATGTGAAATTTTAACAGAATCCAATGTAAATGTAAATTTATTACAGAAAATATAAGAGAAATACCATAGATTATTTTGAAAAATAAATAAAGTTAAATAACTATTATGTCCTTTTTTGTATGGTGGATTATTTAAATGAATCTGTTTTAGTAGATCGTGATTACTCGTATGGCATCTTCAAGTGATCAGAAAAATGATTTTGCTTTCCATTTACTGTACAGTTTACAATAAACGACACAGAAAATATATGAATTGTTTATAGTATGTACTTATGTCTGTATGTGGTATCACTTCTTACTATGCTTCTTCTTCTTCTTCTACCTCTTATCCTATTGGATCGGGGTGTAGGTGGTTCTAACTCTTCCTGTATTGGGCTTCGCTCTCCACGTCAGCCCAATTTAGTTAGATAGATAGATAGATTTATTTCACATTCATAGATGACAACTTTTTATAGTGTTTACAAAATTATACAAGCATGTTTCATTGTTGCTGAGGGTCTTGGCAACAAATTAAACATTATATTAATTTGACGCCCTGCCTGCTACACTAGTATTTTACTGTTTTATAGCAGACAGTTGCAATCTCGCTTCGCAGTCCTCCAACTGTTTCCGCCAGCTTCTCCTAGGACGGCCCCTTGGTCTTCTTCCTTCCAGTCTTGCCTGGAATATCTGCTTTGGCAGTCTATCTGCCGGCATCCGCAAGGTATGTCCCAGTCACCGTAACTGTGATTTCTCGATAAATGTCAATAAGGGTTCCACTTCGAGACATTCTCTTATTTGCGTATTTCTGATTCTTTCCCTCCTGGAAACTCCTACTATTCCCGTAGCCTTGAGCGGGTTCTTTCGGTCAAGATCCTGTGCTCATGGCTGTAGGTACACTAGGGTTGGCCTGAATACCTACTACTAACTTTGCTCGCTGGCTGAGGTCCGCTTTTCTAAGTACGGGATAATAAAGAGATCATGCTACCTGGCTCGCGGCTCCTATCCTATCCAATTCACTTTCTCGCTTTCCATCCTGAGATGTTATTACACCGAGATATTTGAAAATATTTACCTGTTTTAGACGCTTATTCTGGCACTTCTTACTATGCATTATATAATATGAGAGGTATAAAAGCAAAGGTAATAATATTAAAATAAATAAATAAAAAACTTGTTTAAATGCTGTCACCGAGGATGACCAATTTAGAATGTACTGCATTCGAGATTCTATAGGAAATATAGATTTATCCTTTCCAAAACCATGTTTCCAAATCACTACTAAAAGCAAAGACAGCAATATCCACTTCAACCAATCAACCCTCAAGGATGTGTCACGTGACAAAATGACCATTTCATACTAAAGTGACAGCTGATGTCCAATTTTGACTGAAACATCATAGCAAAGCCAGCAATATCAAATTATACCTAAATATAAAACGCAGCAATGTCCATTATTTGTTAGCAAACACGGCAATATCGCTGTTAAAAAGTTAAATATTTTCTTCGTCAAACACAGCTACTGTTAAATATTTATTTATACACATATACTAAAGAATAACTAAGGTGGTAATTGTTTTTAAAAACTTATTTCCAATAAATTGGAGGTTTCACGGATTCCAGAGAAATTTCTTTATGTAGTGATAGGTTTTTTGTATATAAATACATTATAAACACAAATAAATAATTTAGAAACATTTCAGTATAATATTGTTTTTATATCCCTCATATTATCTATAGTTATAACGTCAGCTCCCTCTATCTCCCTCGTTCACTATTAGAAAATAATTTCGTATTTTTTCGCTAACACTCTAATTCGTATATGTACAAAGATAGGCAATCGTATTGATTTGTACCTAAATCAAAATACTGAAAAATTTACTGACTTTCAAACACGTAAAAGATCAGCTGAAATACTATTGAATTTTTATTAATATAAGGTTTTTTAATACGTGTCGAATCAGTATTCAGTACTATTTTCTAATTAAACTATACGCTTGTGCTATCAAAAAAAGACTTACTTGCTGGTGTCCTAGAATGCTGGAATGGGGCTTGAACCATCGATCGCTGGGTGAGGCGAGAGTCACAACCACTACACCAACAAGCTTTATATAATAATTGTCTAAGAACTTAAATCATAAAAAAATCATCTTAATTTTTGTATACGTGCACATTAAACCGACGTAGATTAAAATCTTTTTTCTGATCCCCTAATAACCTTTTCTTTTGGATTTAATGCAATTAAAACAAATTGTTGGCTTTTAACTTTAGGATTATTGAAGTATAGAAATATTTTTTATTTAATAATAATAATAAGATGCGTCTGTAAGAGCTACTCGGATACCTACGCTGTTTTATTGTGACAAAACTAAAACTAATTCGTATTTGAACTCTCTCGTAACTTATATATTTATTATCTTATCTATGCCTAAACTGCATAGACTTGGTAACACTAATGCACATAGGTATCTCTGATATTTTTAACTCTAGTTTAGCACATTATAAAGATGCGCTACTAGGGCTTGACCAACTTAAATTGGCGTGCGGCGACTTTGGAACTAAAACCCGCCGGTTACCGGACACTCTGTATATTATGTATTGTGTAATAAATTTATACCCTGGCAACTTCTGTTTCGAGACAGGGACGCCCTCCCTCGCACGCCAATTTATACTGATGGCATTCTAAAAGCTCTACACCTGCCGTCCTGAGTCTGCAATGTATTCACAAACAAACTATTATACCTATTTGTTTAATCTTACATATATACATCACACCTCCTTTTTCTAAATTATGTTACTGATAGTTAAAACCTTCAAAAAACTGTTAATACTATATTGTCAATTGCTACTGTAATTTTTGCTTTAGTATAATAACTACTCTTTTGATTTCTTGTATATACTGTTATGTAATAGGTACTTTTTGGACCATATATTGAAATAAATAAATAAATAATATTATAGAAAGTATAAAAAATATTATTTATTTAATTATAGATAGGCTGTGCGATATTTTATCGTGAAATCAAGCGCTGTGAGGAATTTTACGGGTTTCTGGAAATTTAACATAAAATTTATAAACTTATACCTGAAACGGAAGCAACTTATTAAGGCAACAACGAGACTTATAAAGAGACGTATTACGCTTTAAGAGTGTTTGTAAGTATGTCGATACCATCAGCGTAGGACAACAGTTGCACAGAGTTATCTCAATGCTTGAGTTCCAAATAACTTTTTCTAAGGCTATGTTGAATAAGAAGCAAGCTAATCCATGTCCTTGCCGCATCCCATAGAGCACTACGAAGGGCTCGGACAGATCGCAGTCCACCCTGACGGTCCAAGGACGGATCCAGCTTTGGCGCCAGGGGGGGGGGGGGTCACAGTCGTGGTCAAGTCACAAGAAGGTATAGTTCAGGGCTAGGTCCAGGTCCACCTAAGTCCTGGACCCAGCCCTTGCCTGACACTACACATTAGCGGATACATTATTAATTTCACCAGATTTATCAGCTTATGCGGCATTCTAATCTCACTCATTTCATTGCACAGTGCGTTCTTATCGATGCTATCATATGCATCCTTCGTCTTCTTCTTCTTCTTCTTCAGCCTTCGTCTTTCCACTGCTGGATATAGGCCTCTTCCTTATTTTTCCATTCTTCCCTGTTGTTAGCTAATTGTAGCCATTTCTTTCCCCCCACAGCGACAATATTATCGGCCCATCTCTTTTGAGGTCTTCCGATGCCTCTTTTATTTTCCCAAGGTCTCCATTTCAGAACTCTGGGAGGCCATCTTCATACCTTCTATGCATCCTTGATGTCTACGAAAAGGTAAAGAGTTTTAATATTATATTCTAAAGTTTTTTGTTAGACCTGTCTTAGGGAGAAGATTTGATCAATACTCGATTTTCCTGACCTGAAGCCTCACCGGTAGGATTTCCTCGGACATCGAAAGTAATCACTTGAATAGGATATGGGAGATTTTTATAGTCGGTGTTTAAAAACGTTGTACTCCTGTAATTACAGTTCTCGAGTTGTTCGCCCTTCTTGCGTAGTAGGCACACATAACTAATCACCACTCTTCGGGCAACTCTTCTTCTGTCCATACGTTTTCGATTAGATTAAGCGGTAAATACCTACGGTAAATTTCCAACCTGCTGTTTTAAACAATTTAGCCAACAGTTCATTTGATCCGGGAGATCTGTTGGATCATGCAATGGAGAGGGTTCAACAATATCAGTGTGCGAGTGTGAGTCTATGGAATGGAAGCATGGACGCTTACCGAAGAACTGATAAGGCGACTTGAGGCATTCGAGATGTGGATCTATAGAAGAATTTTCAAAATTAACGGGATGGACAAAGTTACGAATAAAAATGTTATGGCTCGGATGAATAAAGAAAAATAAGCTATTAAAACAATTAAAATCCGAAAACTTCCGTGGAGCTGTTCCGGGCCGCAGTAAACAAAGTCCGCATAGCCAACATGATAGCCAACGTCCGGTAAACGGATAGGGCACGAGAAGAAGAAGAAGTGTGAGTCTACCGTGCTCTCCATTGTATCGTACTCCATATCTGCCGAATTATTATTAAGAACCGTGTCAAAGTACCATGTCAAAACCCATCTCCTCAGGATTTCAGATTTTTCTCTCCACATCCCTCCAAGTGAGAAAGCATATATTTATTTTTGGCTTAAAATCAGTTCTCAGATTATTTACTTTTTTGTAAAAAAGCCTACTCTCATTCTTAGGCCTGAGTACTTCAGCCTCTTTAATTTCCTTTTGTAAATATTCATGTTTCTTTTCCCTATGCTTTTTTTCTCTCTTTGTCATTTACCTATAATTCATCCCTATAATCGTTCACCATCTTTTGCAATCTTGTAGTAACCTTTTTGGTAAAGTTCATTTTTCTTTTTCGTACTTCTGCACATTCTGAGCCAAACAAAGGGTTTATTCAGATAGAGATTTCTTTGCCCGGATTTTCGTGAGCAGTTGTTAAAAGTCGATTAGTTATTAGTTATTAGTCGATTTGCAACTAGAAAAAGATGAGAGTCGATATTAGCTCCCTTGTAAGTGCGGACATCTAATTAGTATGGTTACTAACAAGTATATGGTTATTTGTTCTATTATTTGAACATACCTCGTATATAACAAATCAAATAGGCAAATATTGTGAAATAAGTAAATTGTTTCACAAGTAGTGTGTATTCATGTTTAGGTACATCAATAAATTCATTACTAAGATTTTTTTAAATATTAATTCTTTATTATGTGATTGAGTCAGTTTAGGTACATCAATAAATTCATTACTAAGATTTTTTTAAATATTAATTCTTTATTATGTGATTGAGTCATCATCCTCACCATCAAAATCAAAATATCTTACATTCCGGTATGCAAATATTATATCGTGCAAGCTTTTTATGTAAATTAAACGAAATATATAACTCGTGTCTGTAATAAGTGTTACTTTTATGAATATGTGATTTCAACACTGTCATGTACATTATTGATTAATGTATCAACATTTTTATATCTTTCGTTTCTAATTCTATTTGTAATAAAGGCGGCATCATGATCAAATCACCAATACCATCGCCAACGAGACGGAAATTGGAAATAATCAAAATAAATAGGATATCAATGGATTGAGGTTTTGAGAAAAAAGTTTATCTTTGAAAAAATACTTCCATCTCGTTGACATTGGCGTTAGATTTTGAATCCGGCTTAACTTAAGAAAATAATTATAAACTTTTATTCTTGATGTATCTTCTTGTACCATGAAAATAAAAATATATTTATGGTTTCATGTCTCCCTTACTTAAAATATTTATTTATTTATATACGCCCTACAGGGCTTTTACAAACAGATAGGTAAAGTTTACATTAATAAAATATACAGTTTAAAGAAAAAATAATAATAACATGTAAAAATAATAGTGACAAAGTGGAAAAAAAATAGATAAATTTCAGATACAAATATATAATGATAAATATGATATAAAGTAAAAAGCAAGTATATAACAAGCAGAAGCATAAGGAAAACATATTAAAATAGAAATTCAAAAACTAAAAAATAATAACATAAAGTGAAGTTCTCTCGTAACCTTACTTTTAGGAAAGACTCCGCAAAGAACAACTACCTACACTTTAGTCTCAGTGTTTTTTATAGGTTCTTTTTAATTTAAAAAAATCAATCGGAGTGGCCAGTAATGAAACACGAAAATAGTTAAAACAGACTGTTTATTTTAGAATTTAAGTGTTAATAAAAAAGGGCGGTAATATTTAAATATTGTTGATATCTCAAAAAAGATAAAACATAAAATTAATAATAATACAAAAGTGGTTACAATTAACAAAATCCAGCTACAAAATGACTCCAGAAACTTCGATATCAAATCGATTCAAGTACAAAAATTACTCATATCAAAATTATATTCCTTTCATGATATACATGAAATTTAGGGCAATATACATAGACCTTCCGGATAAACAGAAATAAAATGTAAATTGTCGAAAGAGGTACATGAATTTAAGTTTTTGGTTGATTTTTTATACAAAGAATACTTATTGATATGCAACAGTATATGAAAAAAACTATCATCTCACAGAACGAAAATTAGGCTATGCTTCTGGTCAAAAATCAACAAATATGAAAATTCACTGTTTTGGCTGGACGAAGTTCTCAGTTATTAGGAGGACACTTATACGATTAGATACCTGGACACTTATGTAGTTTCTTCAAGATGAAGACCCAAATGACCAGGGTAGATTTTGGGTCTTATTGTGATGTGGTTGTGGTGGATGAATCAATACTCAACCAAATTTTGGAGTACAGGTTCCCACAATTTTCACAGTTCTTTTAATTGATATTACATCAATCAAATATATATAGGACACTAATAACAAATCACTTTACACAAAAGATTATTTTTATAGTTCCAACATAAAGTTTAAATAACTCTGGTATATTGTTATCAGATCAAAAAAGGTTATTTTTTTATAAAAACTCCTTGTTTGAATATACTATACTTTAATTAATAGTTAATACCTAATCCTTTCTCTACAGAATTTATTAGATTCAATGCAAAGTAGGTGTAGAAGGAACTAAACTTGGCCGTCGAAGAAACACATGCTCATCGTGCCAGCGTAGGAAGACGAAGAAGCAAGGCAAAAAAAATAGCTTTACAAGAGGATAATTTTAGGGGTCTCATTGCACACTTACAATGACGCGTATATGAGACAGTGTCATATGTGTGAGGGCGACAGAGATATTAAACACAGTAATATGCCAAAACGCCAGTCCTTGTAATCCATTGTAGAAAAGGGCCATTTATCCAGTTCGTGGGCGTAATGAATCGACGTCACTTAGAATCAAGTGTCATTTGACCTATATACGTCAGCTGGTGTAAACCGGTTTTAACTGGTTTTGTCCAGTAAAATTGCATTTTAGAAATGTAATACGTCGCAGATTAAAAAGGATTTGGCCGTTAAAAATTTTGTTTGTTTTGTCACGTAGTCCATTTTTGAACCCAAAATTATTGTGATATTATTCAAATTACATGAAATTCTCAAATATACCATGACACAGTACGTTCTAGTAGTTGATGAAAGTCGATAGTACCATTTATTAATTTGTGTAAAAAGAGAAAGTCCGTCAGTCTCTAGTTTATCAAGAAAGCTAAAAGATATAAGAATGTTGTAATCAATGTAACTTGAAGATATGTTAAGCTTATAATTAATAAATCTAAGAAACATATTTTGGATTTTCTCTATATTACTCATGTGAACTGTATAATGAGGGCCCATACAACGGTATTAAATTTTAGTATTTGTCGAATCAGGGTTTAAATAATAATATGAATGTTTAAATTTTCTTGAAATCTTTGCTTAACCTAAGTAAAGTAAAGTTCTTAATCCTCTACCAACTGTGGATTTGATATGGGGGACTAAAGAAAACTTTTTATCAACAATTACGCCTAGATCTCTTATGTAATCTACCACACTCAAAATTTTCCATCAATTTTGTAATCATAGTGTACTACTGTTCGGGTGCGGAAAAATCTCATCACTTGACATTTGGGGACATTAAAAGATAGGTTATTGACTTCACTCCATTTTTGTAAAGTGTCCAGTGCACACTGCAAAAGTTTGCAGTCCTGGACTGTTTCAATTACCTTATAGAGTTTCATATCGTCCGCGAAATGCAAACACCTAACACCCGATGACAATAGTTCGGGGATTACTTCATTGATGAAAGTGGTGAATAATATAGGACCTAAAAGGGAGCCTTTTGGTACCCCACTAACAGCACAAAAGTGATCAGACTCCAAATCAGCTATCCTGACAATCATTTGTCTGTTGTGCAAATAACTCTCTAGCCATGCTTTCAAGTTTCCTGAAACTCCCAAGGCTTTTAGTTTATCAAGTAGAATTTTATATGAGACTCGATCGAACGCCTTGGAGAAATCAGTGTAACAACAATCGAGCTGGTGATGTTCTTTGAAGGCATCCAGAACATCCGCTTATAAGACGAGTAAGTTAGTTTGAGTTGATCTGTTAGGCATAAATCCATGTTGCAGAGGTGATATGATGTTAAGCAGGTAATTTTAATTCTATTTAACAATAAGAGTTCTAATAGTTTTGGAATAGCGGATTGGATGCAAATAGGTCTATAATTCGTTATGTCGGAGTGGTTACCTTTTTAAAAACTGGAATTATATAACTTGTTTTCCATACCTCTGGAAAATAGCCAGGTTTTATAAATTTTGATTTAGCCACGTTTCAGTTAAAATGATAACAACGTATGATGCAACATGATAATAACGTAATTAACACTTTGTATGTTGGTTGATAGAGAACCCAGTTTAGTGTTAATACCTTGCACATTTTGACAATACGCATTACACTTGGAAGATATTTCTAGTTGTGGTTTTTTGTTTTTTTGTTCACTATTTTAGGGATGGAATTAAAGTATTTAATGGTTAAGGTTCCGCACAAGAACACTTTTTTAATTGCGGTTCAGTCGGCCTCGCTGGTGAAGTGGAGAGCGCCACCAGAAGTAACTGAGCAGCTCGTTGTCCGTGGATGTGCCAGAAGTAAAACGCCGAAGTAGTGCCAATCGTAAGAGTACTGAAGAAAAATCCGAAGCGAAGTCCAAGTCAGAAAGCAGAAGTCCAAAATCCAGAAGAAAGCCGAAGTTCAAAAAGCAAGCCAGGTCAGGGTGTAGAAATGAAAGGCAGCGAGAAGTTGGTCCAATGGCGTTTACAGCGACACGCAAATTGCGTAACTGTCACTCGCCGGGCAATACATCTTTACTATATACTCTTTTCAAATTCACAACAGATTGCAGCATCGCAAATTGCGCAAACCAATAGAAAAGCCAGAATTCCCGTCCGCGACGCGGCCAAACTACGCCATTCGGCGCCGCGGCCATTCGGCGTAGTTTGGCGGGCCGGGCGGCAGAACTCACAGTACAGAAACATAAAAATTCATAAAAAATATATTGCAGCCCTCCTGGGTTTTACATTGTATTATTTCACTAGGCCAGACCGAGCAGACGGCTATAACACAATCATTGGACACGCTGGGTCCTAATAAGCAAAGTTATTTGAAAAATAAATTAGCCAGTGAGGGCTCAAATTTTCATAAATTCATTAAAAAAATAGTAAACCAATGTTTATACAATTTTTGATATAACAGTTGTGAAGTACGCGGTCAAGCGCGTCTTTTGACAGTAGTTTCAATTATGTCAGATGAATATTAATTGAGTTATAGGCATTTTGAAAAAGCGCCGCGAAAACAATTTTTTATTAAACTACTTACATTTGTAGCGTTGCGCCCCCGGTAGTGGCCGTAATCGTCGAACAAAGATAATCGACCTCATTGACATCGCCTTCTGCCGCGGCGAGATAGCTCGCCGCGCGCGCCGGCTATCGTGGCGTATTTGTCCTCGAACGGGGCGAACCCTGGCAGGCTCTACCGCTTCCAGGAGGAAATTTCTCATAATATTTCCTCGCGGTCTTCCAGTACTCATTAATTTTATGATGGGCCATCTCCACGATGGCGTCCGGTGCAGACCTTTAAGCTTCCGTAGAAGGCAACCCCTTGACCTTGACCTTGTCTCATGGCAACCAGAGTACCGGGTCACAAATGGACCCCTTGCTTTTCCATCATGATGTATCAGTGAAGGGCTTTCTTTACTTCACTTTTATAATAATAAAATATGGGGTGGGGGGGGGGAGGTTACTGCATTATTTACGCGGTCATGATGGGCCGGACTATGGCCTTGTATAGTAGGAGCTTGTTGTCTATGGCCAGTGAGCTATTCCGGCTCATGAGTGGGTAAATGGCGTGAAGTGCTCGTGTCGCAGCTTCAGTTATGTCTTGAATGTGTGTGCGGAAGGTGAGTCTGGAGTCGAGGTTGACACCGAGGTATTTGATCTCTTTCCTCCATGGGATGTTTTGGCCAAACATTTTAATGCTAGGTTGTGAATGGTTCGTGGACTGCGTGTGTAATGTGTGGCGGCGCTTTTTGTTGGGTTTATCTCGATACGCCAGGTGCTGCACCACTTCTCTATCAAGGAAGCGTGCTTTTGGACTCTGCGTATTGCGAGGGTGGGGTTTGAAGATGTGGCTGCGACTCCGGTATCGTCCGCGAATTTGGCTACGGTGACGTTTGAATCAATGGAGGGGGATGTCACTTTCGTAAATGTTATATAGTTCGGGGGCCAGGAGGGAGCCCTGGGGGACTCCTGCAAGGAGACGGCGTATGGTGGAGAGGTAGCCATCGAGTTTAACTCTGAAGTGACGATCTCGGAGGAAACTGGCTAGAAGTTTGATGCCAAAGAGGTCTAGTTTATAGATCAGGCCGTCGTGCCATACTTTATCGAAGGCTTTACTGACATCAACGGACAGGACTGCTGTGAATTTGCGCCTGAGGAGCTCTTCGTTAATTTGCTCTATCACACGCAGAAGCTGGTGAGTGGTTGAGTGGTTCGCTCGGAACCCGTGTTGGAAGTCGGGAATGATTTTTTTTTCGAAGGTTTGTCTTTTTAATCTGGTGAGGATGAGTTTTTCCAGGATTTTACCAGTGCATGGTAGAAGGCTGGTTGGGCGGTGGTTTTGGGCCAGAAGGGGGTCTTTTCCTGGCTTGGGGATGAGAATTACATCTGCCGTTTTATATGCCTCTGGGAAGTGGCGGAGACGGAAGGAGGCGTTGCAGATGTCTGTGAATGCACAGATTGCTTTGTCGGGGAGGCATTTTATTATCTTGTTGGTGATCGAGTCCGGGCCGGGAGCTTTTCGGGTGTTTAGGTGTTTGATGATACGCTTAATTTCAGCTGGTGAAGTGAGAGTTACGGGGGGGCCTGTGGGGATTTGGGAAATTAGATCTTCTGCTTGAGCATCTATCAGTGAGGCTGAAGAGGGGTCACTTGCGGGGTTTGGAGTGAATTGAGCTTCGAGGCTGTCGGCGAATATCTCAGCCCTATCTGCAGTGGAGTATACTAGGCCGTTGGGTCCTTGAAGAGGGGTGACATAGTTTTTGGGTTTGCGCAGTGACTTTAACACTTTCCAATATGCGCGGGGGTCTTCGTCCAGTGAGGAGATGAAATTGTGCCAACGTTCGTTCCTCAGGAAGTTGAGGGCGGTCGAGGCAACCCCATACGGATTTCACACGGGAACTCGGTATGTGAGTACTGGGCGTTAGAAGTTTACGGCCGGTCTGTGAAGCGTAGAACGCTCTCACTTCTATTATGTGGCCCGCAGGCGGATTCAACAGCGGAAAGAAAGAACCGGGTGCTGCCGCTCAGTGGGGTGACTCACGGTTCTCGTGCTGGCGTCTCTTTCTCTGCGGATTTCCGCACACAACCGCACATAACCTCGCGGAAGAATCCCTTCGGCTCAAACTTCTAACTTATTCCACGTACCCGTCGCGGCACAAGCGCCGACGGTACGGTATAAAAAATCCACGCACCTGTGGGTGCGGCACAAAATTCTTTATTTCAATTTTATTTTATAAAATTTCCAATACATTTTCTCATAATAAAAATACAATATTATGCACATGACAACATTTCATACAGGGGGCCGTAGCTCTGCTTCGCACAAGGCATCAACATATTTTTGAACATTTTTAAAGCATGTACAAATTTCACACATATTTGTATCGGCACTAACTTATGCGGCTGGGAAATACATCGGAGGCTGGGCGGGTCATCACGCCTTCAATTTTCATCCATCAAGAGAAAGGGCCGTAACAGGGAAGGCTGTAGACCCTGATGTCATCCAGCAAGCTGTTGGAAGCAGCGCCCGACTCCCCTCCCCCGGGGTCGCGGCTGCTGACGCCTGAAGCGGCGCGGTCCCCAGGGGCGGTACACGCACCCGTCTCGGTGATATTTTCTGTATGCAGCGACTGATTTGTTTCGCCAAGTTTCGCTCTTTGTTGTCAAAAATATTTTATAATTTTAATGTATTATTTTTTTCCTTTATTAATTAACCCTGTCCGTTACAGTTAAGTTAGTTTCTCCATTTTTGATTCTTGATTCGAATTCATCCCTTAGCATGGAGAGTTTATTTCTTTGTACTATAGTAAAGTCATTTGCTGCTTTAGCGCCATTTTTCAATTTAGATCTGTTCATTAATATCATTTTTGCACTAGTAGAGTCTTTAAAAGTATATTTGATCGATCTGATTTATCCTGCTTTTTTATCTCAAGTCTGCGTATTGAAGTTTCGTTGGGATTAAAAGTGTTGTTCAATCCTTCCAGGGATGAAGAAACTTTTTGAATGTCATCAGCGATATTTTTTACTGTTAGTTCCGACTCACTTTCTGGGACGTTGAAGAGAAGAACATTACGGGACCTTGTTTTTCTGTCGTCCAATTATGACAGCATATCACAAATGGTGGATACGTTATTTTCGGCTGACGGTTGTTTGTTTGGTTTTTGAAGGTAGTCAACTCTCCAACAAAAATCCCGAGAGTGACTGCCATTTCTCCGATTGTTCCCACAATGTCTGCGGTCTTTGGTGTCACTTTAACTATCTGATTTTTTGTGAAGTTATTGACAGGATCATTTAATATTGTTAATAATCGGTTATTAAACTCTTAGATTTGGACATGTATTGTGGTTCTTTTTCTTGTAGGTCCATGTTTGATGAATATTTTTAGTTATTATATAAGATAAAATAAGTTAATTTTAAGGATATATGCGGCTTATTGCTTTTCACTAAATTTAAATCACTTATTGAGGATGAGTACTTTGAGAGTTGTTTACAATAGACAAGTGTCACTCATGCGATTCATTACTCGAAAAAACACTCTTGCGAACTATATTCTTGAAGTGCTCAGTTATAGGTACATTCACTCGATAAAATTGTCTATATTTTTACTGATTTTTCTTTAGTTATAAATACTGTCTACTTAATAGCACATCTGTACACAGTAAATGTTATAATTGTAAAATAATTATACTGTATCAACATCTTATAATATGAATGCGATAGAAATATTTTTTTTTAAATAATAGAGATGTGAACACGGATTGTATTGTAAGTATTATATGTGTTTCCATTTCTAGCTTTAAAAAAAACAAATGGCGAAATCAATCTATATAAAGTAGCGAGAAGTAATTTGAAATTCGCCATAATTCGAATGTTTTAAACTTGCAAGTCCCAAAATGTGAATTTCTTAGTAGAATAACCCCGATAATTCGAAAACCCCTTGTGGGTCGAGTCCATGTCGAGTCAAGAGCTTTATTAACAACTAGCTGTTCATACCCTGCGTTGCCTGGGTTAAGGATTAAGTTTAAAATAAATTTGTGAGGGTAAACAAAGGTTCGATTCAAACGATATAGATTTGCATCGAAAATATATCAGGAGGAGGGAAAAGGGTAAAAGAATAGGGGGGAAATGTCGCCTATGTTACCCATCGGGCCAAAAGAATAAGTTTCCAAAATTTGAGTCCGATTGGTCGAACGGTACAGATTTGCATCTAAAATTTATCAGGGGGAAGGTAAAAGGTAAAAGGGGAACGAGGAAATGTCACTTTTGTTACCCGCCGAGTCCTAACGAATAAGTTTCCAAATTTTGAGTCCGATCGGTCGAACGGTACAGATTTGGATTGAAAATATATCAGGGGTAAGGGAAGGGGTAAAATGATAGGAGAGAAATGTCGCATATGTTAACCGCCGGGTCTTAAAGAATAAGTTTCCAAATTTTGTGTCCGATCGGTCAAACTGTACAGATTTGCATCAAAAGTATATCAGGGGAGGTGAAGCGTTAAAAGAATAGGAGGGAAATATCGCACATGTTACCCGCCGAGACTTTAAGAATACGTTTCCAAATTTTGAGTCCAATCGGTCAAACGGTATAGATTTGCATCGAAAAAATATCAGCGGAGGGGAAGGGTTAAAAGAATAGGGGGAAAATGTCGCTCATGTTACCCGCCGAGACCTTAAGAATAAGTTTCCAAATTTTGAGTTCGACCGGTACAGATTTGCATCGAAAAAATATCAGGGGAGGGGGAGGGGTCTAGGAGGAGAGAGGAAACGTAGCCTATGTTACCCGCTGAGTCCTAAAGAATAAGTTTCCAAATTTTGAGTCCGACCGGTCAAGCGGTACAGATTTGCATCGAAAATATGTTAGGGGGAGGGGAAGGGGTATGAGAATAGGAGGGAAATATCGCCTATGTTACCTGCTGAGTTCTAAAGAATTAGTTTCCAAAATTTGAGTAGTGTACGATATGTGGATTTTGGGCTCATGAAGAGTGCACTCAACAAGAAGTACAATATATCTGTCATAACTGAGAATCTGACTGAAATGTCTTAATGAATCTACGAACTGATTTAATAAGTAATATTAATTATTGAATGTTGATCTCTTTATAGTGCCATAAAAAGTAGTGTATAAGGAGAATCTATTCCACTCAGATCTGCATGATGCTAGCTGTAATTTGTCTAATTTACTTTTTTTAGTTTGTAGTAGGTACCACGTACGTACAAACCACTTTTTAGGTTTAGATTTAGATATTTTTAATTAGATTTTGCATTTACACAATGTTCGACTTTTGATATATAATTTATTAGTATTGAGTTCATTTATGTAAGTTTTTTTTTGTAAAATTTTAAAAGATTTAGATAACTAGTAGATATTTTAAAAGATTGCTTTTAAAATATCTACTATTTATTTATTTAAAATATCTATCTAAAATATTGTGTTTGCCCCCATGCGATATTATCACGTTGCATGTTAGAACATCCAAATACATACGTACTTAATGTTTTATCACACTTATTTATTTAAATACTATTGCATTTTACACAGAGAAATGTTCAAAGGTCGGGGGAGTAAAGGACGTCCTTTACTCTTAAAACAAACACTTTTGTATGAGACTGAATACTTATTTTTACTTCCATTATATTCTGCTAAAGCTTAACATCCCAATCGAATAGTGTTGATTATGCCAATTGTTAAAGATAAGTATATGTTAGAGTACTAAAACGCACTTCGTTAGAAAAATATTTGAGTTTGTTTAGATAAAAGATATTTTTGTTCATAACCATCATTTTTTTTATGTTACGAGTATAAATTTTTTCACGATCTCATTAAATACTGTTATAGAAAGGAAATAATTAAGGCTGAATAAAGAACTTCAATTGTTACTAAAATACTTGAGTGTTTCAATCAACCCCTCTTACTGTTTCAATTCACCCAACTATGGGGTCAATTGAAACACATTTCCCTATCTTCTTAATGTGGTTATTGAAGCTTAACTGATTGCAATACAGCCACCAAATCAAATTTAATTGATTTGCTAGCTAGCTAGATACATATTCCTTTAAGTGGTATAAACATATTGTTTTTAAATACTGAAGATAATCCACTACATGCGGTCAAAGTTAAATTGTTTCAACCGTCCCCAGTCTACCCTACCAAACGAAATATTGTTTCTGAAAACTAGGGATGAGTAAATAAAAAAAAATCGATATATATCGAATCGATATTTTTAAAAAGTATCGAAAATAATCGATATACATTGCGAAAAATATATCGATATTTATCGATAAAAAAAAGGTCGCCAGAAAAAAAAAATCGATAAATCGGGAAAAAAATATCGATGTATCGAAAAAAATATATCGATATATCGGGAAAAAATATATCAATGACCAACAAAAAGTGAAAAAGGTACCCAATAAAAGTGAAAAAAGATACCCAAAAAAAGGTCGCCAAAAAAAAATGAAAAAGATACCCAAAAAACTAAAAAAAGTCGCCCAAGAAAAAAATATCGATATTCGATATATCGCGAAAAAATATATCGATATATTGATATTTTTTACCCATCCCTACTGAAAATCCATTTTAATTTGTCTCATAGTCGATGTTATGTGAATTAATCCCCTGGTAGTGATAACTATATTAATATGGAAATCGTTTAATAATAAAAGAAATATTGGCAAAATCAGATTTTCAAAACATGATTTTGTTCTCCTTTTAGTTCGAAATAATCACTAACGCCCTTTTAGCTTTCTGTCATCAAAGTATTATCTTATCATCTTATCATGCCTCCTCCATTCTCCAAATAAGTTGGACGGACTGTACATGGAATTATACGGTGAAGTGGGTCAGAATAATATGAACGCGACCTTTATGGCCAAAGACAAAACAGTTGTGTTGTCGAAAATGGTACAGACGGGTTGCGGGGCTATTTGACTACTGTCACGATCTCCGCTATTCTGAGATTTAACAGATGTGTGATTTTCACATCTGCAGTCTTTATTCTTTATACAGTTATCGATTCAGTCGCGTGGCACTCGTGGCAGTATAACGTGGCAATTTCAAGTCGAATATTTAACAATGGGCAAAGAAGAGGACGAAACTGTGAAGTTGTTTCAAAGTTTAGGGTTAAGTGAACAGAAAGCCAGGGAAACTTTGAAAAATGTTAGTGTTACGAAATACTTAACTTCAGCCGCTCGAGAGGTAAGGCATCTTCGTGACTCTTATATTCTTTCATCAGTTATACATTACGAATTGAACGTACTTTACTGCTTGTACATTTCTATTTTAGGTTAATGATGTCAGTCTTCTCATCGGCGGCGGAGTTTTGGTGTATCATTTAGCCACTAAATTGAAAGCGCAAATTGCTCATAGGTTAACATTTCTCGTGCAATACATTGTCAATGGTAAATTAGACAGCACGACCAAGCTTGACGCCGCTCTTGACTATTTGCTGCACCATGTAAATGAAAAGGATGTCAAAATATCTGATTTTGAAGCGGCATGCGGTGTTGGAGTCATTGTAACACCAGAACAAATTGAGCAGTCCGTTGAAGAACAGGTTAATAAAGTTATATGTAATTGCATTTTATTTTCAGGTATGCTTTATTTTCACAATTCTTTATTGCAAGCTGAAGATGATACCAGATGTCAAGAACGAGATACTAATATTTTATTTATGATACGCTTGATTAGAAAATAGTACTCTCACTTCTCCTAAACGGGGTACAACTAAATTATAGAATTAATCTTTGTTCTTGATTTTTCCTTTCACCCATAGGCACTCTTGTGGGTCAATTTATTGTTTATGCTGTTTATATCAGCGGTCGCCAAAGTAGTGGTCTGCGAGAAAATTTTTCTCAATATATTTAACACTAAAAAATCGTATTAGTGGTCCGAGAGGTCTTAAAGTATGACAACCGCTGGTTTATATAATTTATTTTAAAAGAGCTACAATTGACTTAGGTGTATTTATATATTTAAGTTAACAATATCCTACTTATGTTGCTAAGTATCAAAATATATCCAACCACCATTTTTCTTTTGTTTAGATTTGAATGTCATTATTGTCTCTAGGTCCATTCCTGCATTTTAAATACCTATTAATTAACTCATAATCATATATAGGTACTAATTACAAGTATCAATCTGAAGTTATTGCTTGTTGAAAATCAGCTTATTCAAGTTAAAAGCAAAATGTGAAACTGCTTTCTTAAATTTTCCAAAAATAGGTTCACAGAATTAGGTAGGTCTTGATTTTCAACTATTCACTTCTGCATATCATATTGAAATTAACAAAGCACCTACAGAATAAAAATTCACTAACACAAATTGCAAATATGAATTTGACAGATTGCAAATATAAATAATACATTTTTGTCGTTAATGGTCGATTTTTTGATCACGTTACTTGAAGGATGTGTTGTGTACTATATCTGCTCAAAACAAATCCTCAGGAAAAAACTGATGGCATCAGACGATTCTGAATAGTCGTGGAAACATGAGAATGTATTTTATTTATTACGATTTCAGCTGATATAGGTACACAACACATCCTTAAAGTGCCATGACCAAAAAATGGACCTGTAGTAGGCCCAGGCCATTTATATGCAGTACATTACTATATATGTTAGCTATATTCACTCAGATTTTATTTTTAACATCGTGGAAATAATAAAAATAGGATATTTTTAATGTTTTGATTTTTTCACTCAGAAAAATTCTTGATAACAATTTTTTTTAGTTTCAATATCTGCATAGATTGTTTTTGTTCATGAATTTTGTATTATTTATGAAAAAAGATATCTTAATAAAGAATTAAATTTCTTGATGCGTGGGGTCCAACCAAAGTTTATACCACATAAATGCGTGCACGATTGAATAATATTTTTGTCATAACAGCAATTTTGAGAGCTGCATTCCCTTTCAACGTGTGTTAAATATAAATCAGTTAAATAGAAAACAATCAGGTAACAACCTATTCAAGCAGAGGGCGGGGAGGTGCGAAAGGGAAGGAGGCTATATGCTTAATAAAATTAAATTGTAAGAGGTTATAAATAAATTTATCATCAACCGCTTTAATTTTTCTTCCAGATATCAAAGGTACGGAATGAATTGTTAGAAAAGCGCTACAGATTTAATACTGGTTCAATAATGCAGGCAGTGAGAGTAACTCTGCCTTGGGCTGATGGAAAAGCTGTGAAAAATGAAGTTGATGTCCAGGTAAATTTATTTACATTCTTCATATAAAACAAAAAAAAACATTTTGTAACATTGCCCATACTGATATCAACGACTCGTATATTTTTCCATTTAAACCTTCTGATATTTTCTGTATTGTTCAGTTCCTCTATACAGCTAATCTAAATGTAATAGAGGTACTGGATTATTATTTTTATTTTTGTAAATTATAGTAAAAACCTATATTAATCGCATTGTGAGACATTTAAAATGACCTTGTACATAGTACATTGAACGTTGAACCCTAATTTTTTTTTGGTTTAGGACCAGAACACCAGAACTGGTCGGTACCCAACCCACGACAAAAATACGTAAAATTTTCCCGAAATTTGACCCACTTTACCGTGGGCTTTACCTTTACCTTTTACCTTAAAGTTCAAGACAAAGAAAATGGTCCAAATTTTTTTTTCATTAAGCAATAAGATATGTTATACAATATTTAAAAGCGTGTAAAAAATTCATGGATCACAATGGTAAAAGATAATGATAAGGTACGAGCTCGAAAACAATCAACTACTGAAAGGGATGACCGTCAAATTTTGTTGAAAATTTTTTATTTCTTTAAAATCTTGTACAAAAATCACATATGAGCTTGTCCTTTAGTATTTATTTCTGATACAGCTACACAAAGCTGATTGCGAGAATTTAAATTTCAAAGCTATATAAATATGTAAAGCTATATAAAGCATAAAAAAATGTGAGGAAAGCGAATGATTCCCTTAATGGAAAATGAATCTCAAAAACTAACTGCTCCCATGGTTCAACAATGCTGTACGGGTGTTTTTGTAATTGTTTAGGAACTCTGGTTGGAATCAAAGAAATTATGCCTACATTCTCAATGAACAAATAAATACAATATCTGTAAATTTTTATGAATCGACAGAAAAGATGTCATTAATCAATCAATGTATATATAGATGTCTCACAGAGACGAAACTGTATTTTATGGGAAAGTAGATATATAAGTTTTTTGGGCGTACATAGGGCTTACGACCTATCGTACGGCTGGCTTAGGTGATCACTTTACACATATGCAACGTTCGCCATTTCCACCCATGATAGAATACCATGTCTACTAATTTTTGGAAGTTGTATATGTTTTAAATTATATGCCACGTTTCACATGTGAGTTCTAACGATCCTCCACGTGGCTAGCACCAAAACTTTTTCATTCCCCTTGAATGACCACAGATGTCGCTAATTAGACATCTATAGATTTTTTGGAGTTTTTTTAAGCAATCTGTGTAAATGAAAATTCAAGCGAATTACTAACATTCCACTAGGATACGCCAGAAATATTATTTCAATTTTTATTAAACTCCTTTTTACCAGTATTTTTCATTCAGAATATTTTTGACCGGCGCTCAAAAGGCTGGGTTCCCGTAAAATCACACTTGGGTGACGTCATCATGATAAAGCAGTATAGCTGAAAATTTGTCATTCCTAGAAGCATCCATCCTTTACAGAGAAGAAGTTTGAATAACATCAAATGAAACATTCCACATACAGATCTTTTTCTTGCGTATAAAGAATTTATAATGAAAGCTTTGTTTTCATGGGTTGAATTATGAAATTGGAATACCGCGTAAGCTGATCAATCTGGTGAAACTAACAATGTCCCAGTAACATATAGTCAGGTTTGGCAGTGATCTGTCCGAGCCCTTTGAAGCGCTCTAGAAGATGGATTGGCCTGCCTCTTATTCAACATAGCCTTAGAAAAAGTTACATATTTGCTTCAGGCATTGAGATAAGAGCAACAATATTTGAAAACCCTGTGCAACTATTGGCTTAAATGTATTCCAACTCTATCACATTACTTTATCTCTATTCCTATCTCTACTTTATATTATCCTACTTTATCTTTACGATATTTGTAGTAAATATTGCACTTTTGAAACATTGTGTGCCGCATAACATATCGTCCCCTTAATCTATCTTTAATCTTAATGATGATTCAGATGTAGTGAAACAGCGCCTAGTTAAATGGGCTATGATTTCTCCGAAAACGGAATATTATGGGATTTCAAATATAAGTAATAAATTTAAAATATGATAAGTAATAAAAAAAAATGTTTTAAAAATAATTAAATAATTGCCTTTATTTACTAATTTATTATTTATATATCCATAATGATATAGATACTATACTAGTCATACATTTATAAAATTAAAGTTTGTTCAAGAAATTGAATATTTGGAAATCCCACAATAAGTAGAATATAAGGTATTGACAAAAGAAATGTCAGTGCACTTACCTATTTTGTTCTAGGAAATGTATGGTTAAACTTTTCTTGAAATATATTCTGAACCTAAGCAATTCAATTGTTTGTATTCTAAGAATTGGGTTTTTCGACCAATTAGGCAATTAAGAATAGTTAAATATATGAAACTCTTGTATTGTGAGGATTATCCAGATTATATTATTTGCACTTGGTGAAAAGAATTTACAGGAGCCTTTATTTTTTTGATATTTAGCATAACCCTTTTAAATAAACTATTTTGTTGATATCGATGGCTCAGTTCCATACAACGGTAAGTCAAAAAATTGAAGTTTTGAGTTATATTACCCATTATATTCAAAAATCATTCTTTTTCATTTCCTCAAAAGTAGGATTCAAAAAAAATATTGGTTTTGTATTTATAGACAGATGTTTTCATATGAAATTAAATAAATTAAACAATCTCTCAGTTCCATAAAAATACATCTCGAGATATTGCTGTATGGAAATACTCTTTAGTGAATTATGGTGCTCCATAGACAAACAACTCACGTCAGTTGACAGTTTGCAGTTTTGCGCTATCGACTTAAAGGTATTTTAAACTGTCAGAGGTTCGGTTTTTATTCGTGCCTTACAATTTTATTGAGATTTCAATATAAAACGTTACTTTTTGTTACTTTTTGGTCGATACAATGAATAAATCCGTGTCTTGTTTGCCGAATGAAAGCCGTTCTGCATACTTGATAGGGTTAGCATTGAGTAAAGATGTCGTATTTGTGGAGGTAAGTTTAAATTAACCACTTTTGCTGTAGAAAAGTGATAAATAACCAGGTTGCAATAACTTTATCGTACTTCATTTTACAGATGAATGAGGAAGAAGTGGATCTTCAAAATCGGATGATGTGAATGGGCAAGATTTAAACATGCAGGGACACCTACTATTGTCAGTTACAATTTCTTATACAAGCAGCATTTTTTTGTTACGGATATTTAATCATTTTTACAAATTGATATTATGCTAATTCATTGTTATACGTATTTTCGAAGTCTGGTTGGTTGATACCGACAAGGAAGAAGATTTTGCTCCATTTTTTGTTCTCTGGAACTTGCGAGGACTCTGAGGCATTGCAAAATGCAGTAAATGTAGAAAACCACAGTTTTGGTTGTTGGTATAAAAATAGTATTATTTTTTACATCATCTATCAAAAATAATAATATATCATATTTTAAACTTCTACTAAGATGTGTGTACAAGATATTTTGCTATTTTTTTTTTAGTTATTTGGAACTTGTGTGGACGTTGAGGAATCGGACAATCCAAGTTCACCCAATGTACTCGAAGATGAGCAAATTGACATCAATATCGTCATTGAAAATTCTATTGATAACATTATAATACCTGAGACCAGATGTTCATCAACTTCAACATCTCCTGTTATCTCAACCTCAAGTGAGAAGCAGAAATCCAGAAAACGCGTGAGACGTCCAGATCAATGGGGAAAATATTCGTCAAAAAAGGCAAGGAATGCGGGGCAGGAGTATATTGGAAGAAATTCAAAGGAAATTGTACCTGAAAAAAAAATGGGACTACCTTGTGGAGAGAAGAGCAGATTAAAATGCAATACTAAAATTGATTTTAATCAAAGGGAGCAGATCTTTAAAATTTTTTGGGAAATCGGGGATGTCGTATATAACGTGAATTTATATTGAGAAGCATCACGCCAGTCATTCCAAAATATAGAATGCAAATTCCTGGGAGTATACGTACAACCAACAACGCATACAATTTTGTGATAAATGGCGCTCAAATAAGAGTATGTAAAACTTTTTATACAAACACTTTAAATATAAGTAATACAGCGATTCAAACTGCACTCAAGAAAAAGAATGGTAATGGAGTGTTGATTTTGGATTTAAGGGGAAAATATGGAAAAGGTGGAGTGATAATTGATGGTGAGATAAAGGAAAATATCCATAATCATATCAAATTATTTCCAGTAATTCCGTCCCATTATTGTAGAGCTCAGAGTGAGAAAATGTACCTCGACGGAAGCCTCAACATTGCTACAATGTACAGGCTATACCAAGATTATTATGCAGAGAAAAATGTGATGATAGCAAAAAAACATTTATATGAGTCTATTTTTAACACGGAATTCAATATTGGATTTTTTGTTCCGAAAAAAGATCAATGCGTTACTTGTGAAATTTTCAAAATATTAAGCCGGGAAGAAAAGAGTGAACAACAGCAGCGATTTCACAAGCACATCAAAGAAAAGGACTTGAGTAGAAAAGAAAAAGAAAATGATATTGCTTCAAATTTATTAAAAGTAGCTTGTTTCGATCTGCAAGCTGTGCTGACAGTGCCTTCAGGAGACATATCTAGTTTTCATTATAAACGCTGTTTAAATACTTTTAATTTTACTGTATACGACATAACGGAGAAGCACGGTCTTATGTATGGCATGAGGGCTTAGGTAAAAGAGGATCGAATGAAATTGGTAGCTGTTTGCTATATTTTTTGAAGAGCAATCCATCACAAAAAATAGTGTTTTATTCGGATAATTGTGCAGGGCAACAAAAAAATAAAATTGTTACTTCCCTTTTTATGCATGCAGTCAACTCAATAGATGGCATAGAAGAAATCTACCACAAATTTTTGATCGTGGGGCATACACAAAATGAGGGTGATGCCATGCACACATTAATAGAACGAGAGAAAAAGAGACGTCTAAAAGGCGGACCAATATACATGCCTTGGCAATTAGTTCCAATAATACGGCTAGCGAAGAAAACTGGCAAGCTATACAAATGTCAAGAAATGGATACAGCAGATTTCATAGACTGTAAACATCTTCGAAGTACTATAGGGAGAAATTTTAATCGAAATACTGCAGGCGAAAAGGTTTTATGGACGGACATTTGTGTGTTAAAATTTGTAAAAAAATCGTGTTCAATTTTTTATAAGACGTCATTTGCCCAAAAAATTTTTAGAGAAATTGACACTAGATGTAAGATTTGAGGTCAAGCACCAAACGCAGACATAAGGAAGGCATTTGCTTCTTGACCAACAATATCTGATGAAAAGAAAAATGACCTTGTAGATTTGTGCAATTCTAGTGCTATACCCCGACAATATGGGGATTTTTATAAAAATTTAAAATCATCCAGGGGTAATCCCATTGTTTAATTTTGTCTCTTTTTTTATTTTTTATTTTGTATTTTATGTACGTAATAAAGATTTTAAAATATTTATCTATCATTAACTAGCATTAATTAAATAAAACCATTATCAAACGTATGGATGGTGTAAGAAAATTTACAAAAATATGAAACGGATGTAAATAGAAATAAAAAACTAAGAGAAAGTAATGGCGTGATCGAATCAACCAGACACTTTAGTTCAATTGAAGACAGGTATAATCAGTGAACGTGTGTGAGAAAATGTAAGAAAGTTGTGGAAGATGGAAGTGTATGTATGCACTGTGACAGTTCAGATGTACCTATGTAATGATGTATTATCTCTGCCTACCCCTAGTAGGAAATGGTGTGATTGTTAGTTTGTTATAAAACTTTTTTCACCATTATTCATAATATCAGCCTATCTGATATGTTCAATTCCATCCAGCGCGTTATGTGGAATTATTTTCAATGTAGCCAGTTCCACAGAGCGATATGTCTGATTATCACTCTTAACTAATTAAAATGTGGCAAAAATTTGCATAAAGACCTTTACTACTAAACAAGAGACTATTATGTACACATTTCACTAAAAAGATGATAAAAATAATGAGTTGTCACATTTTTACAAGTCAGTTTAGATGAGTCAAATCTTTGGTCAGCCATATCTCAAAACTACGAATTTCTGGTTGTATTAGTATGGAACTGAGCCATCGATATGTACATAACGGGACTCTCTGAAGGAGTACCACTTTATCTTCTCCTATTATGTTGGTTTATTTATATACGTATAGAAATATAAATACCATGTATAGGAAAAATTGTGTTATTATTTTCAAATCTAAAGATTAGAAGTTGAAATGAGATGAGATTTATATAAAATAAATAAATTTGAGCAGTCATTTTATAGTTACAATTATAGAATTATATATATTCTAGATTAAGTTTACTTGATGGTTTTTGTCGTAATTATGTATTAACTTCATCCATAAGTACTGTTTCTGAAGATACGTTTGGAAGGTTGTTAACATGTAAAAATATTAAAGGATAGTTGATTTTTAGTTCCTTGTGCCAAAGAGTGATTTTATATAGATTTTTTCAAAATTATATACTTTTTACTTTCAAAATTTACTGCAGGTGTCTGCTCCAAATTATGGCTAGAAGTATTATTTAGAGTTCCTCCTCAACCTATTGAAAATAGTAAATTATGACTTAGAATGCTAATCGTCATAATAATGTTAACACATTGTAACTACCTTTTCTTTTTAATCATTTTTGTTTTCTTCATTTTGCACCATAATATATAATATTTTATCAATGCTTTTTCTTTTTAAATTAAGTAATAAATTTTTAAAATTATTCTGTGTTTAATTTGTTTTAAATCCTCCATTCCACTTCATTGCAGTTAATATTTTTTTCGTAAATGTTTTAAGCAACCTGTATACAGAATTCCATACATCCGAAGATCACGTAGCAATAGCTGAAATGCAGCTCAAAATTTTAAATGTGTTCTAGTGGTATACAGTTACCAACGAATGAATTGCGCAATTCCATATGACACAGTAATCTTTTATAAATTCCCCTGAATTATATTGCTGTAGGATTGCATATTGGTACAGCAGCCATAACTGCCATACTTTAAAAAGTCCAGAGTTTTTTTTCCTGCACGCTTGCAATTCGTCCCTGTTTCGACACATGCGTTTGGCGTACGTGGGGACCACCATGGGCAGCGTTATAGAATTGAATATTATATATTTATACTCGCTTATACTAAGATATGCTGCTGTTAGTTTTTAAAACACTCCCAACTATAGATTTTACACATTTTAACAGTACACGGCACCATTTTACGCAAAAATCAAGCAAAATACTGCAAATAAACAAGTGATGTTCACTTCACGAGCGTCTGTCGTGAAATGCTGCCAAACGATCATCAGAGATGGGCGTGGTTTTATTGTTGATCAAAATTTTTCGATCACTGAGACTTCAAGAGTAATTCATTACTCTCTGGGGTACACTTTATAATTGCACATGATTTTTCAAATTAATTGATGTTTTGTTTTCTTAGGTACTTGATCTTCTAGGCCCAAAAACAGAAGCTGATTTGGCTCCCATTCCTAAAATAGATAAGAAAACTAAGACCCCATCGGTAGTCACAGGCAAAAAAGAAAAAACTGAAGTTAAAAAAGGTTTGATTTGTATATGTATTTGAAAGTGCCCACCAATATTTAATATTTTAAAACTAGCAACACATAAACATAGTTTTTATTTATTCATTGATTATGACTTTTAATGATTTAAATTTCTCTGCCCCATATAAATACAACCATAAATATGCACATACATGATACAGTGTATGTAAAATTTCTTAAAAGACTACTCATATGTTGCTAATCTTTTTAATTTATACTAGATTGCATGCCCTTGTCTGTGGTGAGTATTCGAAAGAAAAAGAAGAGAGCTATCTGTGGTATTTTTTGAAATACAAATCGGATGACAGACGCTCGAGTAATGTCGAAACTTGGTTTAAACTATAAAATAACGGACAGCAGTTGCCGGTAGATGTTGTGCGCCAAGCTCCCCTTGTTTGGCATGTTTGGGAGTTACGGCTGGAATGGGTGGCACAGACGGACGTTTTCTTTATATAACATATATATACATATCATCCAGAAACGGAAACTTAGATGTATTTTCCGCGACACGGGCTAATCTCAAAAGCGAAATTCACGCTCGCATAGACAAAATTACATTCCGCCGAGAACCACTACTTGTAGATTTTGCTGACCTTCGAACCCACACACTCGTATATAACTTGTTAATCTACAACACATTTCTAAAACATGTTAAGAAAAGTGACTTGCGAGAATACATTTTGTTTTGAACACTTCATTTATAATTTCTTTACTATTATTTGTAATTTCCTTATTGTAAAAATATTTTTCATAATTTCTTTATCATTAGAAGTGGATTGTGTAATCATTTTATCTTTAAAATGTTTATGAAATTCTATTCTAATGTCTCTCTAGGACCATCTGTGAGGGTTAATAATGATCTGTTGACAGTCTTATTTGTTAAAAAATAAAATAAACATGAAACTCTTGAATAAAAGTTTTCCTTAGCTCAATTAATTAACTTCTGAAGGATTATGGCCTTGTGTGTGGTGTACGGCAAAAAAAAAACCCCGATGAATTTGACTATACAAAAGCTCTGTGATGAGTACACCTGTGTTTATCAACTTTGCGTGTAATGCGTGCTTTGCTAGTTCAAAAAATATGAAAAAGCCTTCAAACGAAGCCTGTCAAAACTTCAGACAAATTTATCCAGTGTTTTTTTTTTATAGTTGTTGAATATATATTTTTTTTATAGTTGTTTATAGCATGTTGTGTTTGTAAGCAACCATGGAAAAATAGTAATATTATTTGAGCAGGTATTCGATTACTTTTTTGGATGGGAAGGTGTGTGAGAGAATCAAAGTACAGTTCCATGCCATTTATAAGGACCATCCACGTTCGATGACTGTCATCAGATATTAGTTTAATGAATTCAAGCCTTGCCGAAGAATATGGTCAACAAAATCCGTGCTATGTTATGGTGTCCATGATATGAAATTGTGTTAGCAAACTGCAGGATGAAGATCAGAGAGATTGCTTACATTGTAAACATCTCAATTGAAGGTGTTCAAAGTATCCTACATGAAAAATTACTATTTTGAATCATGTCAAACAAAAGCCTAGTATTATGCCTAAAAATTATCTCTCTTCTTTTTCTGGAAATAAGTTACAATATATGTACCTATTTTTTTAAAATGAAATGTGTACATGAAATATTTATTTACTGGTTACACATTGTACTTTTATTTGAGATCCGTACCTGAATTATCCACGAAAAATCAGTTATCAGTCATCGATACAGTTGGACAAATATCTCAAATAAGGGTTATTGTGTAACTGGTGAAAATACCATCACTACGAAATACCTACACGCTACACTGATATTCTTATTTTTTCAAACTAAGCTGAGCACTTGTGCTATGAAAAGAGGACTATACTGGTGGTCGTCTGCAACGAGACTCACCCCGACCGCTGGCTCACTAGCATTTAAACATAAACAATCATGTCCTACAAATTTAGTATTATCTAATGAATGCTTTGTTAATTACTCAAAATTACTTTTTCTAAATTAATCTAAATAATTTTTCCAAAATGAATACAAATCTTTTTTCAGATGTTAAAAGTAACAAGTCCGATTTAAATGGAGAATCAGAAGATGGTGCACCAACAATCAGTGAACTTATGAAGTCTGTCAAGTTCCACGATCCTGGGGAAAACTACAAAACTGATGGATACATTGTTACTCCAAATACAAAGAGATTGCTAGAGGAACATTTGAAGGTCACCGGTGGGAAAGTTAAAACCCGTTTTCCACCTGAACCCAACGGCATCCTGCACATTGGACATGCAAAGGCCATTAATATTAATTTTGGTTATGCAGCAGCTAAAGACGGCCTATGTTATCTTAGATATGATGACACTAATCCAGAGAAAGAAGAGGAAAAGTTTTTTACTGGTATTCGGGATATGGTGGAGTGGTTAGGTGACTATGATTTAAATCTAGTTTTAAAGTATTTGAAATATTATTGAATATGGTCATATAATTTTTTTAAGATTATTTTAGACAGTAGAACCTCGTTAATTTGAAAGGGACCCAAAAAATCATTTCGACTTATGTGAACCCCATTAATTTTATATTCATGGCACATGGCAAAAATAATAAAACTTATAAAAAAGCTGTTAAGCTGTTAAAAGTTATAAAAACTGGACATTCATTATACAAGTCTCAAATTCGAGGTATTGGGCGAATTTGACCGTGCACTTTCAAGACGGATGTGACATAATCTGAACGTAATAAAAAACAAACTTGATAGATCATATAGGTTATGAATATTCCTAGAGTAGGAAAGTATGATAGAATGAGATGAATATATAATTGTTGGTCTTCTCAAATTAATTATAAGCCGTCATCTGTCGGGATAGAAAACTGCACATACCGGCTGTATCGATCGTACTTGAAAATATATTTTACCGCCAAATGTTTTTTGAATGTCATCTGTCAAAATTCGCATCGCAGCTCTTGACTCGCGGCAAAATGATATGACAAAATTGTAAGAATTGTGGAATGTGAAACTCTTTATATTAGTTTCACCACCGTGTGTACGTGTGTAAAAAAAAAAGTGTGGAAATGTCTTGGAAGTGAAAATTAACACACTTCCCGTCATCCAATTGAACTGAAACTTTGTACGTCGACTCGTCGTCGATGACAAAGCATTTTAATAACTTTGTCAGTATGCACAGTTATTGTGGGTGTTTTCGTTTTTCGCGAAAAAAACTCATCGGCCGAGAGCTCGATTCCGAAAATTTCAAGATCCCCAGACGGGTGCAGCCCGCCGACATCTTTGGGAAATAAATTCGTCGCGGGATGTCTCTCCTCAGAATTATGTTGAATTTCGGCTTTTTTCATTTTAATCCGAACAAGCACTTTGCAACGCTAACAATTTATATAATAAAAGGAAAACAGGGGGAGGGGAGAAATGTCGCCTATGTTACCCGCCGGGTCCTACAGTATAAGTATGCAAAATTTGTGTCGAATCGGACAGTGTAGATTTGTATAGAGAACAGACAGATATTGAGTTTTATAGGTATAGATATTATCTGTTTGAGAATAGCCAAATTTAAATCCCTTGAAGATTACCAAACTAAATGGATAAAACTGTTTTTGTGCATATCATAGAACTTAGATATTGTATGGGTAAGGAAGGCTTTGGCAAGTGTTGGCCTTTAGCAAAATTATTAATTTTCGTATATTCTTTTGACTTTGTTGTAAACCTGTTCTAAGTATTTTTGATGTAAAAGTACTGCACATTTTTTAAGCTGATTTTTTACTTTTTTTTTACATTTTTTAAGATGTCTCCCTCACAGTAACATACAGTAAAACCTTGTTAATTCTAAATTCAAGGGACCCAAAAAAAAAAAACGCAATACAATTTCAAAATTCATCAAAAATCATAAAACTCGTGAAAAATGTCCTTAAGGCTGGACAGCCGTTTCATAAACATGCGAATCTGTCAAATTACGTGGATAAATCATGTGCTTTCAAGCCGTGCCTGAGATGTCATCTGAGCGTAAATCGGATAAAACTTGCACTTTCATCACATATTTATGGTTACGTTGCTAAAACAGTAAGGTTTTGATAGAAAGAGATGGTCATATATTCTTCGCTTTCGTCGGCGTCAGGCATCCCCACAGAAGTACTTCATCTGTCAAAATATTTACTTATTTAACTTTTGATAAATGATCTTATATTATTTGAGTTGACTTATTATTTTCCGTAAATAATTTAAGAATCATTTTAATAATTCTGAACTCCTTTTTAAATCAATGCATATCGTAATATGACAATAACAAAACAATTGCCTAGCCCCACGTGCGTACTGCGTATATCAAAATGAATTATTTAAACTAGCCTGGAGCTGGCAGAAGAGGAACGAAAGTAGATTGAATGCAGTGGAGATGAGGTCCCTTAGACGTATGTTTGGTAAATCCATGTATGATAGAGTAAAGAATGAAGATATTAGGAATGAATGTAAAGCTGATCGTAGCATAATGCATAGAATAAAAATAGGGTCGCTCAGTTGGTTTGGGCATGTTGAGCGAATGAATGAGGAAAGAATGGTAAGAAAGATATATGATGCAAGTGTTGACGGCGCCAGAAAGAGAGGGCGACCACGGAAGACGTGGCGTGACCAGATTAACCAGATACTGGAAGATGGTCCTGTTAGAAGCCTGAACAACCGTCTAGCTTGCATGTGAAGATGTATGAATTTAGACGAAGCGAAAGTTGTATATCAGGACAGAAGAGTATGGCGCTCTATCTCTCTGCCTACCCCCACGGAGAAACGGCGTGATGGTAAGTTAGTTACTTAAACTTTCGACAAATTCCCGTATTTTATTTACGTCCCATTATTACTTACTGTATAGAATTTAAAAAACATATTAATAATTCTGAAATACTTTTCAAATCATAATGTATACTGTAATATAAACGAAAAATAATTACACCAACGCGCATGCCCACGGCGCGTACAGTGTGTAGTGTGTATTTTGACTTATCTAAATGAGATTCTGGACTTGGTTGTTGAAATTGGGCTAATAGTGAAACTGACATGTGACGCATGTTCAAAGTGTAAAAAGGATGAAACCGTTCGAAAATCCATATAAAACCTTAATATATGGGAGATATCAATTGCTTTTGGGCATATTATATAATAATAATTCATATAAATGTCAAATTTGGCGTAGAAGTACGATTAATAGTGTTTTTCGTACATACTCGAAGTACGAGTAATAGTAATATAATTAATAGAAATAAATGACGAGGAATATTCGGCCATAAACAGAGGTCAGACATAAACATGTCTGACATCTGCCGTGGCTAGACGGCATATGAACGGCATTTTGACGTATGAGGATGTCGTTTTTCATACTTTAGAATTTTTATTTTAAAATAATAATAAACGTGTTTTTAATTAAAAATATAGCTTTTCAATAGTGAATGAAGACTCAAAGTGCGAATATAGATACAATATATCTTTTGAAATCATATTTTTATATGATTAAACAAGATTTGAAAATCATCAAAATTTGTAATAACTTTTGCATGTTTGAAACATTATAACGTTATTAATATTAAATATTTCTTAATTTCCTACGTACAGATTCTAGATATTTAAGTACACTTTATACGTATAAAAAAACATATTATGCTTACATACAAATATTTAACACACGTCTCTTCGCCGTAGAACATTAAAAAGGTTTTTTTTGCCGAGGCCTGTGGATTAATGCCTATATTTTTCTTAATTATTGTAAATAATGTTCAGTTTATTCCTTTTATGTAAGAACAAAGGTTCTATCTAATTTATCGCCCTAAAAAAATTGCAATCTATCGTATACATTCTGATATAAATGAATAATAAAAACCCACATTTTCATAAAAAACGTTAAAATATGCATTTGCAGTGAATGTACCGCCTTAATTTAGTGAAAAACGCCTGTATTCTTGCATTTTACGAGAAATCATTTTGAAAACGCAATATATATTATGCTGATACTAAGAACGCGACATTTATTTTACTAAAGTAGGCATATATTTGTTGTTCTCACTTGCAAAAAATCGAAATATTTTTTCAATTTCAACAAATTTAAAAAAAAAACACATTTTGTGAACTATTATAAAATGTATTGATTTGTGCCGCAACAGACCAAAAATTATTTAAAATATCAAAAATCGTGATGCGATTGCGAAATTCGCCAAACATTGTTAAATTCATAAAAAAAATGATTAATTTTATGGAAAACATCTGCATTTTTGCATATTTCAAGAAATCATTTTGAAAACGCAATATTTATTATGCTAATACAAAGACTGCCACATTTCTATTACTGAAGTATACGAAATTGACAAATCTGTTGCTCTCACTTGCGACAAAAATAATATTTTTTTTAATTTCGTCAAATATCCAAAAAAATTTGACTTATGCGAACTAAAATGTATTGATTTATAGCACAAGGGGCTAAAAATTATTTTGAATTACGAATTACCGGGGTGTTCGAATTATCGGGGTTAATCTACTATGAAATTAGCGTTTTGGGACCTGTGGGTTTAAAAATTTTGGAATTATGGCGAATTTTGAATTAACGGGGTTCGAATTAACCGGGTTTTTCTGTATTGATCTGTTTACCTCAAATTCAGACTAAACTAATTCTCAATTTTTGGTCCCGTTATCTTCCCTGATGCTTACTTATTCTTGCAAACTAAGACCAATGAATGTGGAGTGCAATATGTTTATACTAAAGTAAAAAGTAAACATATTCAAGAAGATTGTTCCAGAAAGATTTTCCAGAAGCGGTTTCTTAAAAAAATAAATCTAGATTTATCAAATTTGGTATAGCAATTCATATTACTTAATATATTAGGTTACAAACCCCACAAAGTCACACACTCCTCCGATAACTTCCAACAAATGTACGAATGGGCTGTGGAGTTGATTGGGAAGGATTTGGCATACGTTTGTCATCAAACTGTGGAACAAATGAGAGGTTTTAACCCCGAGCCATCACCTTGGAGAAGTAGACCAATTGAAGAAAGTCTCCAGTTATTTGAGGTTAATTGTTTTACATGTAAATAACGTTGTTATAAACAAGTTTAATAATCTGAGTCAATAAATTGAATTAAATTATCCTTAACTTGATAAAGTAAATTTTTAAAAAAACATTCTACAAAACAAAAAAAACAATATTTTCTTTTCTTTTCAGGATATGAAGAATGGAAAATTAGATGAAGGACAAGCTGTTCTCCGAATGAAACATACTTTGGAAGAAGGCAAAGTAGATCCAGTTTGCTACAGAATCAAGTACTCTCCTCACCATCGCACTGGGACCAAATGGTGCATCTACCCCACATACGATTATTGCCATTGCCTCTGTGACAGCATAGAAAACATCACCCACTCCTTGTGCACCAAGGAATTCCAGTCGCGGAGGTCATCTTACTACTGGTTGTGTAATGCCTTGGACATATACTGTCCTGTGCAGTGGGAGTATGGACGGTTGAATGTTAATTACACCGTTGTCTCCAAGAGGAAGATCGCCAAACTCATAACTGAAGGCATTGTCAATGGTATAATTCGCAAGCAATACATTTCTTCAATAAAATCAAATCAAGAATATCATATATTTATTTTTCTTAACCTTTTAACTGCCAGCCATATTTACTATGAGGGACACCTATAGGTCAGACATTTTTCCGTAAAATAAAGTAAATAAAAAACAATAAAAATAAAATAAAATTGGATGCAAAAGTGTAAGGACTCATCAAAGAATTATGTTTTCTGAATTTATGATGGAGTTTTTTGAATTAAAATCAAAATAAATTCATTCAAAATATACAACATTAATATCTATCTTATATAAAATTACACATTTAATATCTTATGTAGTCTTCCTGCGTGTGGTATATTTCAAAACACGGTTCAACACATAGCCTTACTTGACATTGTTTGCACGTGTATAAAAAACGCCTATATTTATCGACGGTCGTATCGGTCCATTACTGCAATCGATTGGTTACAGAAGAGCTTCTATTTTTTATATATCGATTTTGTCGGTTGGTTTCGTTTACAATGTGTTCAACTAATGCCATAGAAACAAATATTTAAAAAAAAATCAGCTTCCCGCATGCCTTCACTGGTGGCCAATTTTGCGCCTGACCGAGATGAATCAAAATTATGCTTTTGAGGCACGAATGGATCGCTATCTCCTTGAAATAATGGTCTATCGACGTGACTAGTAGAGGCAATATTTTCTATTTCGTCAGGCACATCATTTTCATATTTGTCCGGCTCAAAAAACTCTGGCAATTCGAATTCCACATCACTCATCAGATTCGCGGTTTGTCCAACAATCTCATCATCATCATATGTAAAAAATCATTGTAATGTCACAAAAATAAAGATAAAAAATGTTTTACAAAAAAACAGAAACAAAAAAGTCACGCAAATCTCGCTAAAATAAAAAAATTACACAATAATTTGAACACAACGTGTACACAAAGAAAAAATTAATTTTATAGACACATTACTCACTCACAATGCACTATATACAGGAAAACGGCGAAATTAACCAATGGACATTTTAAATAATCATGAACAAAATCAAACTGAAGCACTGAAAAACAGAGAAACTAAAAACACTATATACAGGAAAACGGCGAAATTAACCAATGGACATTTTAAATAATCATGAACAAAATCAAACTGAAGCACTGAAAAACAGAGAAACTAAAAATTCAGTCGAATCTCACTAAAATAAAGATAAAAAATTAATTTTATAGATGCACAAGAAGTTATATTCACTCATAATGCTTTAAAAACACGAAAACGGCGAAAAAAACGACAAATATTGTCAATAATTGGGAACAAAATCAAGCCAAACGCAGTTTAAAACTGAACTATTGCTAAGGATTCCCCCGTTTCTCCGCAAAAAACTTGGCTCGCGCTAAGCCTAGCGAACTCTGAGAACTGTCAGATGAAACACGTCAATAAATCGCTACTTTTACGAGATTTGGTGGTTTTAAAAATAAGGTAACTGCTTGGGATCGCTGTCTATAGATGCCAGTACGATCTATAATTGGTGACGTGTTAAAAATCGTTTGCCATTGTGCGCATTTACATCGAAAAATTCCCGCGCGGTAATGCGTGTCTGGCCTGACGGGACATGCAAAGTTTCGCACGTTTACGCATCAATGGCACTGATCGGGTTAACTATACATGTTGCAATTTATTGAAAAATGCAATCTAGATATTTTCTCGTAAAATAAAACAATCTCTCATTAAGATGACCTGGGTTTAGCTCTTTCCACAATTATATCACAGTATACCCAGAACAGTAGTTCATCTCCAGCCTGTCGGCGATTTATTAGCCTACTCTTGCATTGACGCTAGGGTTGTCACTTTATTTTTACTCCCTTTCTTTTAACTCGTAGCGTCTGAGATTCCGACGCATAAGGTAGACACGAAACCCGAAAATTAGAAATTAAAATTAGTAATTAGTATACCTAGTTTCTGCACTTAAATTGCACTGATTAACATCAACGTAGACTTTTAAAAAATCACAGTCTTTGTGATAAACAACACACCTTTTTAGTAAAGCACCACAAACATAAAAAAGGCATGTTTTTCAGGAAGCGCATTTTTTTTCTAAAGCGACGGCTGCGAGCGCGAATGGCACCGAAGCTGCCTCCGCCTTGTGCCCCCATATTCTATGGCAATGTGTGCGTACACGGCGCCGAGCATGCACGCACACATTCTAATAGGTAGCGGCCAGTTTGTATGAAGACGTTTTACTGTTCTTAGTATACTGTGATTATATGATATAGGTACCCCTCACTTAACAACAATTTGTTTTGTTTATCCCTTTTGTTATGTTAGCCCTAGTTTTGATCTGTTTGATTTTTATATGCATATTTTTTCATTATAACGTGTTTTTACCGGAAGAAAACTAACAGTGTTTTTATCTTAAATTCTGTGACAATTATTATTTATAAGTAATAAGTGGAATTATGAAACTGTACATCTTGTACTTTTCACATATAATTCCATCAATTAAAAATTGCTATGGTTCATGTTTTTCAATTTATTTTAGATTGGGATGACCCGAGATTGTACACCTTGAGTGCTCTGCGCCGAAGAGGTTATCCAGCAGAGGCCATTAACTCTTTCTGCGCCAGGCTTGGAGTCACCGGAGCCCAGGGTACTGTAGACCCATCAGCTTTAGAGGCTTCTGTTAGAGATGTTCTGAATAAAACGGCTCCCAGGTTTGTGAAGATTTAGTTCAATGAAAATACAAAAAAATCTTAATGCTTCAACGGTTTGCAGTGAATTCAAATGTATTCAGTTAATAGTAATTCTCTTAACTAGTGGTACAGTTGCCGGCAAACTTCTTGAAATTCTTTGACGTAGTGGGGGAATGCGTAGAAGGCAAAATTTGGGTCTCCTTGGTGGAAAGGTATATGCGCAAACTTCCCCCCACTACGCCGTAAAATTTTAAGATGTTTGCCGGCTACTGTAACTTACTCATTTTCGGTACTTGTTCCTCTTCAATGTAACAATGCCTGTGTCCATCATGTAAGTGATGTAACAGAATTATGACAATAATTAGACAACAATATGATTTACCAACAGAAGTGAGAGATGGTGAAAACATAATTTCAGCACCATGCAATCAATTTTTGTTTTTGTTCATGGCTCCTAAAAAGTGCACACTGTGGAAATTATGAACATTAATGCGTAAGGATAGAAAAAATATAATTTATTAAGGCGATCTTCCGCGTGATGCGTTTTCGGAATCTGGGAGTATTTTACGTAATTATAGAGCGGGGTGAGGGGAGTTTGAGGTTCGAACCTTCACCATAGCGCTGGCGTCGGCCGTGACACTCAAAGCAGTGATTTCTGGGACACAGGCGGTGATATTGTTTAATATTAGTGATGCAACGAATACGAATATTCGTACGTATTCGCCGAATATCATCACAAATATTATATTACATAACGCAAATTACGGTTTGGCTGTGCACCGTGTATCCGAACACATTAGGCACTCTATTATCGGGGATCCCCCTAAAATTGAATGAATAAATTTGTTGAGTTCCTTGTTTCACAGCATAACATGAGTTTTTTCATCTAGTTTCGTTGGGTTATTAGTAAGGTTAGGTGCTCATTTCATGTAATTTTTGTTTTGTAATACGTATTGTTCGTTCAATTTTATTTCCGTTGTTTGTAAAAGTGTTTATAAAATAATTTCAAATTAAATCCAATAACATGGCAAAAAACTGGCCCAGAAGTATTTTTCATTAAAGCTGTCTACTGTCGCCTCAGAAAGATTATTTTCGACTGCTGGGAATGTACAAATGGATAAAATAAATCGCCTAACACCTGAGAAGTTACAAATGTTGTGCTTTTTGAACAAAAATTAGCCGGTGGTAAATTTTAATTATTAAATCTCTTAGTAAAAAAAGAACAGTGGTGTGTTATTTATTACCATGTTGAATTATTCCTATTCGCTGAATAGTAGATTTGATTATGAAATTTGACAAAGTCATTTGTGTAAATGTTAACATTTGTTAGTGTTTTTTATACCTGCGCTGATGGGAATGACTGCTCAGGGCGCTCACAGAGCTTTGATCATCTGTATGACGTAATAAAAGTCATAAAACATCCCCAACCAGTTAGGGATGTTTTATGACTCCCGTTTTATGATATCCCGCCAAAAGACGAGATTAGTTAGAAGTTTTGTCATATTGCACGCCAGTTTTGAAGTTTTAAATTGTTACATCTTTGTGTTTTACTAACATTGAAAATATATTCTTATAGTCGTATCGCGTGAAAACATTTTGTCATTGACTCTTTTTTGTGCTTTTATCTGTGATTTCCTTGAAAACTTTTGATATTTTAGTCTCTTCATTTACGATTTTAATATATTTTGTGTTATTTGAGAAGTGTGAAGAATATTGGATATTTTATTGCGTTCACGTGTTAGATTTTAGTTATTTTCACATTTTATTTTGACTAGTGTTTCGTTTCAAATGAAAATGGCGTCAGTTCGCAGCGCATACAAAACGTTAAATATTTCGATGAAAATGGATTTGATTAAAGATGTGGACAAGAAAATTGAGAAGAAGAGCAAGATTGCAAAAAAATATGGTATCGCCAATTTGACTGTTTCAACAATTCTAAAAAATCACGCCAAAATTGAAAAACGCAGTGAAGTGATGTACAATATTTGCTGTTTTCATTTTTTCTGTTTTAAAATTGAATTAATGGTTCAAGATCACATATCATGGTAATTTATTTTAATTTTATTGAAAGAGCTGACAAAAATTAATGCAACATTGGCCAAATAAATGTGTTTAAAAATACACGTTAAAAAATGCATCTGTTTGTACACCTGGAAATGTTTAGAAAGTGTATTGATAGTTTAAAAACTTCCTATTAATTCGAAAACTGATTTTTTTTTTTGAATTTCGGTCCTCTGAATTTCGTATTAAAGAGCTTTTACTGTACAAGAAATTGTAATTATAAAGAACAATCAAGAAAACAGTGGATAAAAACAAATAATAAAAATATTTTGATCATTAATCGTGTTAATATTGTGGTTGGATATAATTATTAATTTAAATAAATTTTTTAATGTTGGTTTCCATACCATTTTTATCTTCGTCAGAGTGTATATAATTGCCGTGTACGCCGTTAAAATATTTTTGATATTTTTAGCGTTAACTTTGTAGTTAGACAAAATTATAAAGGTGAAGGCATCAGTCCTAACAAAGATACATTGGCTTGGAAACTGGTTAGCCAAAAATTAACTAATGTGGTTTTTACAATTTTTATATTTTTTAAATTTAATAAAGTATATACTTTTTTATAGTATCCGTGTTACAAAAAATTGGTACACATGTTACTATATACTAGTGCGTTAATTTAAACTCACCTGATTTTTGTTTTTACATGTGCCCTTTTTGTTTTTCAATTTAATTTGCATGGTATAATATAGGGTTAATGGGCCGGTTGTGGCCACTACCCCGGTTTTGCTCGCTTGGACATTCAAAGATGTATAAATAAGGCAATGAAAATATATTTGTTATTTTATTCTTTAAACTGTGTTTTGTTTTGATAAATAACAGCTGTACCGCCATTTTCTTTCTTTGAGTATCGGTTCAACTTCTTGGTGACATTTGTTAAAAATGATTAAATTCTTAACAAAAACGATAAGGGCCCGTGGATGAGTAATGTGAAAATTACTTTTCAATCACGTATGTTTGTGTTCGTGAATCAATTTTGCCTATTGAATGAAAGCCCTAGGAACATTGTTTGAAGGTTATTTCATAATTTAGAATATATCTTAGAAGGTAAATGCCACATGGCCACAACTGGCACAGCAATCTTACTTGTGTTCTAGTTTTGGTCATGGACATGGCGGCATAGTGCGGCAGTTTTGGCCACCTTTTTTGAAAAACAAAATTAATTAGATATTTACGATGATATCCCAATTATAATAATTTAGTTGTCTGTCCATTCGTTCATCCATCTGTCCGCGTAACTTCGTGTAATGTAAAATGGAGAATTATAAAGAAGTCCAAAAAAAGGCGACTACGTATTAGTAAAATTCAAAAGTAGTAAAACTATTGTACCCTGTTGCATCGGAAGACAATGATAATGGTTGTGAAATAACTTATCTCAGGAAAGAAATGAAGAGTACCTAATGGTACGCACAAGCGCTGCGCACCAATCTCGACGCTATTTTTAAATTAAAAAAAAATGTTGAAAGCCCACTGGCTATCACCCGGAATTAAAAAATAGGCAAATAGGGTGGGTCTCTGCCTCGCGGTATTAGAAATTCACCGTGGTAAATATTTTTACCACATGCGAAGACAAATGAATTTAATTTTAAAAAAAGGTGAATTTAAATTATAAGAAAAACACAAAAAATCTAACACTAAAATTAAACACTGTTTTTTCACAAAATTCGGCTTTGCGAACGGGCAGAGTAACGATGTAAAAATGTTCTGAAAACTGAGGATGCCCGTCCACGAAACCATCCTTTATTTATACCCCTAAAACTAGACATAACGGGATTTTAACGGTCGAAATCGGATTAGTGAGAGTGGGGAGATGCATCTTACTTTCGCCCAGAGGCTGCGCGTGGTGGACCGCGTGCATCTCCGCTGGGTCGACCCGAAAGTCGCTGTGATACCGTGCAGCGGTCGGAGTCGGCGGCCAATTTCGGCTGGTTTTTTATAGATATCTCGTGACAGAAAAGGAGTGCATTTGTCATTTAAATACCAAAATGAACGCCTGACACATCCGCGTGTGAACTACATTATGACAGGTACGCCTGGATGTGTCAGCGTTCGTAAATCGCTTTAGAAGGGGCGATTTCGAATTTAAGATGTATCTCCTCTCAGACTAATCCAATATCAATTTTTATGACGAAATCTAATAGGAAATGACATGCCGATTGCGGTGATATACGACATGTCGGGTTTGGTTCAATTTAATATCGCTCATCTCGGTGATGTTTTGCGCGTTACGCAGCATCCGGCCCGCCACGTACCGTTAACGTGCGTTCCACAAAACTCGACGCTGGCTATTGGTCGGTCCAGGCGGCTGACTATGCTGTTATCTTCGGCCAGCCAGACGACCATCTAGGGGATCTATTGCGCAGTTAACAATTTAAGTGCCAAAGACGATAAAAAATAGGTTTAAATAATTATGATAGCAGCCCTGGGCAAGGGAATCTGCTCATTTTTAGATTAAATAACCAAACCCTTTATCTCCCATTAGTTTTCGAAATTAAAAGACCGCCAAACCCCCGTTTATTAATACAAAAAATACATATTACATAAAATAAAAGTTACAACTATGTACATATAACATTAAAAAAGTCAAAAAATACAATCCAGGTGACATAGAAAAAAAAATATACAATTATTTACAATATTTAAATATAGCATATTCACAGACATAAAAGTATTAAATAACCGGTTCCGCGATTGCCGAGAACGACGGATACTTTTATTTCAAATGTTCTCCGGTCAATCGCGGAAGAAACCATTACATATAAATTTATTCAACAACTAGGTCAGACCAAATTTAGTCAATGTAAGAGAAAAATGGTGTAATATTAATAATTCAAGTTAATAGTTAATTATATTCAAAACAAACAATTTTCACTATTATACACGGGCTCTGGATTTTATCGTTATTATTAAAAACACCCGTACGGAGAATGACTCACGACCCTCGCGGCGGGTGGGCCCCACCCCCCGCTGGCGCCATGGCAGGGGGCGGGGCGCCCGCCATCGGCCATTAATGCATTCATTAAGAAAGAACAATAACAAGATGGCGGCGGTGGCAATTAAGTCCTCGCTCCGCCTATCGCCAATTCTAGGAATTCCTGAATCCTAATTACCCTTTTCATTCATAATATTATTATGCATACTCGCATTCCCTGTGTGAACACTATAAAATTGTAAACTTATAACATTAAATAAACATTGAATAAACCATTGAATAAACATTGAATGAAATGTTGTGTTACACACACTGTTGTTTGTTTTCATGTCTCGCGCTCGGCGAGACTATGGAATTTAAGTCCTGTGCGGAACACCTAATACATTTGTTATGCCACAAATACCTAATCTGGCATCTGTTGCAGAAAATAGTATTAAAATGATAATGTCATTACCCGATTTTACAAAGGGGATGTTCTTTTACAAAGGGGATAAAAATGTTCTCAGGTTTTCATGGCCATTCAGAATCTTCTGCATGTAATTTTTTGAGATATTCTGCCATGTATATCTGACCTCTCTGGCTGACGTTTCGGATCTCATTGTAGGGTCCATCATCAGCCCTGATGAGAGGTCAGATACACATGACAGAATATCCCAGAAAACTGCAAGCAGAAAATTCTTTCTTTTCATTTTGATCTGTCCAGGTATTGTGTGGCATTAAAAGTTACCTCATTCTTTAGCTATAGGCACGACAAGATCATAATTATAAACTCATAATTTTCCTAGTGTTACTTACCTATCTTGTTTTATTTTTATTCTAAATATTAAGAAACCTTATAAAAACTGAAGTGGCCAGAACTGGCACAATGACATGGCCAAAACTAGATGAAAGTGGCCAAAACTGGCACATTTGTACACATTTCAAGTTTGATATTTCTATTTTAAATTATATTAAATTTTATATATATTTTTCCTACATTTTCAAAAGAGTAAAGAATGTGCTATATGGGGAAATTGAAAAAAATCGTTTCCGATTATTTTTGAGTTCGTAATGATGCACAGTTGGCAAAAAATATCTTAAAGTGGCCAAAGTTGGCCCCTCCACCCTACCTGCCGTGTTTCTAAACCTTCCTGGTTTTTTTTTGGTAAGGGCCCGAAAAATTCCAATGCCAGAGATTTTTTGAATTTTTTGTGATTTTTCTTTATACGAAAAAACCATGAAAACATGCGTATATTAACTTGTTGTGGGCCGTAAATTTTCGGAATTTTTTGTGATTTTTCTTTTTACGAAAAAACCATGAAAACATGCGTATATTAAAAAAAAAACACACATTCATATTATTTTATCGTAAGTGTCGAAACGCAATGATTTTTTTATCATTTAAGTAAAAAAAATAATCTTTTTTTGAATTTCCATAATGTTGCCAGCGCAACATTTTCTGAAAAATAATAATATTTTTTTTATTTGTTTTTAGAGACAACACTACTATTAATAATAATAATCTTCTTCTGTGTGATATATTTTGTTGCACGGCACGGCACACGACGGGACATCGCACTCATAACACATAAATATGATACACTTTCACACACACACATATTTCAAATAAACGCAACAAAATTGCGTGTATTTTTGTTAATAAATCACTACTAGTATTCAATTGAATCATAAACCAACAAAAACTGACAAATATCGCAAAACATATCGTATATATTTGTATATACGTGTACAAATAAATCGAAAATCAAAAAAAATAAATCGTATTTCCCGCGCACATTGCGCGTGACCTTGACGATGGAATATTTGAATTTCGATTGCACAACACGCGATCGGGGCGACATCTACAACTTCTCTATACGATTTTGACGGCAGAAAAACTTCCGTTTTGATTGTTGATTTAAAATATAATCGGTGATGTTTTTGAGTTGAAAATGGAACGACAGGTCACAACAGGATTTCTCTATTGGGAAAAAATTACGTTTTTCAAATTCGATACGCGGCCGTCGATAAATAAATTATTTTGTGCCTGTCGGATATGTGCGTCCGCGGCCCAGGGGGGGTTAAAAAAAACACACATTCATATTGTCGTTTATTTTTTTATTGTTTTTCGTATTATTATTTATTATCGTATCGTAAGTATCGAAATGCAATGATTTTTTTATTGTTTAAGTAAAAAAAAAACTTTTTTGAATTCCGATAATGTTGCCAGAGCAACATTTTCCGAAAAATAATAATTAATTTTTATTTGTTTGTTAGAGACAACACTACTATTATTAATTGATGCCTACCTAATAATCTTCTTCTGTGTGGTATATTTTTTTGCACGGCACGGCACACAACGGAACATCGCATTCATAACACACAAATATGATACTATGAAATATGATATGACACTTACAAAAACACACATATTTCAAATAAATGCTTGAAGAAAATAATTGCGTGTATTTTTCTTAATAAATCACTGTTAGTATTCAATTGAATCATAAATCAACAAAAACCGACAAATATCGCAAAACGTATCGTATATATTTGTGTATATGTGTACAAATAAATCGAAAAAAATAAATCGTATTTCCCGCGCACTTTATGCGTGACCTTGAATGAAGAAATATTTGAATTTCGATTGCACAATACGCGTTTCGGGTGATATACGGCAGAAAAACTTCTATTTTGATTGTTGATTTAAGCTATAATCGGCGATGTTTTTGACTTGAAAATGGAACGACAGGTCACCATGGCTTTCTCTACTGGGAAAAAATCACGTTTTTAAATTCGATACGCTGCCGTCGAGAAATAATTAATTATGTTCCGGATGCGCGGGTGCGTCCGTGGCCCCTGGGGAGAGTCGCGCTAGAGCGCACGGTTCGGCCTGGCCCCAGGCTCATTAAATGGATCATTGAACACTGCACTGTGAGAACCAGTCTTTTTAGCTAATTTTTTAACTGACATTGACCTCAATTTTTGCAGCGATTCATTTCAATGACAATTTTAGGTGTTCCACTTCGAAGTTTGACTTCAGTACTAAAATTGACCAATTAAAATTTCGTAAACTTTTTTTTGCATTGCAGAACATTCCACTGCTCAAATGTTTCTGGTTGCTGTAATAACCAAATTTTGTGGGCTTTGAAGAAAGTAATGTATGAGTGTGTGAGTTAATGTGTTTCTGCTAACCAAAGGTTTGATATTTTATGAACACATCTCATATATTAGAAATAAGAATTTTGTGACTACATCCGATACTCTTAAATTCTAGAATTACTGATTGTTTTATTTATTTAAATTCACCCATTCGCACTTGAAATTAAAAGATTGACACAGTGCTCCATTTAATCATAATTTTCGATGTTATTAATAATAAAAATATTATTTTTACAGAATTTTGGTAGTTTTGGAACCTCTTAAAGTAACCATCACCAACTTCCCAAGCGCTAAACCCATTGAAGTGTTAGCACCACATTTTCCCAATGAACCAGAAAGAGGTACTCGATCAATATTATTTGATAGAGTAGTTTATATTGAACAAAGTGACTTTAAAGAGAAGCCTGAAAAAGGCTATAAGAGATTGTCCCCGGAACAAAGTGTCGGGCTGCGACATTCGGGATATGTTATTAAGGTAATTTCTAATTATTTTGTCTTATTTTTCGTATTGACTGAATGTGTGTTTTTACATACTCTCTTTTAATGAAAAATGTTGCATTTGATGCCATTTACCATGACAGATATGTATTGTGATACACTTCGACTGCCTGACTAGGTATTACCTGTTTGAAGGCAGTCGACTATTTACAGAGCAAAAAGAATTAAAAAATATAATTTAGTATACATTACAATAAATTTTTAAATGAACAAATATATAATAAATTTGATAAAATAATTAGAAACAGAAATACAGAATTATCGGTAAGGTAAGGTAAAGCAAAAAGAAATAAAAATAAAATATAATATGCCTTCTAAGGGATTTTTTATTATTATTTTTAATTACAAAATATATAATAAAAATTTTAAATAAGCAAAAAACCTTGAGAAGAAATACGCAGCATTATACAGGAATTCATTTTAGGGTTTTCTCAGATAGTTCTCGTCTTATGGAATAAAGTTCAAAATCCCTTTGCGTGTATTCTTACTGAACAAATGAAATTTCTAAACCAATCAAAACAGTGTAAAAAAGCTAAAATTCATTCTTAGAGTGAACTAAAAGTAAGCCATTTTTACCCACTTTCTTTTAACTTGTCTGTTGTAGCGTCTGCTTTCTGCCGAAAAAAATTTGGATCGATTTTTAACCCTTTTCCCGCGCTCCAATCGAGCTGAAACTTTGCAGGCAGACTCGCGGCGATGATAAAAATGATCTAAAAAAATTTCGTTTAAAAAAATTTAATAATTATAGTATAATTTTCGATTTTTCGAAATTTTAACGATTTATATATTGTTTAATTTTCGAGCCCGACGCGTGGAGTAGGCGCAAAACTTGTTTCAATGAGAAAGGGAGTATAATAAAAACTTGGTTTTTATGGGTTAATTTTTTTTTATTACTCTTTCTGGTACAATGTTATCAATTGTACTTTTAATATTGTTAATAATTGTTTTTACCTCTTCATTAAATTCCATACCAGTTTCAGTTTTTAAGTTGTTGTTTAAATTGTTCTACATCATATTTTCCATAGTTTCTAAAAGTTATTTGTGTTCTCGGAATTGAATTTTTAATTTTGTGTTCTAATAAAATTTGGATAACCGTATGATCAGTAATTTTCGGAGAGTCTAGTAGTTTTACATTTAGTTCAAATACGTTTGTAATCACAAGAGCTATCATTTTACTTGACGTTTGAGTAACCCTTGTATCTTGTCGAACAAGTTGTTTCATTCCGTTAAACTCGATTATATTTTGTAACCTTTCGTATATATGAAATTAGTGTTATTCATATTAATGTTGAAATCTCCCAAAATAATAATGGATTCCCTTTCTCTGATATTTTCTGAGCACCATTTTTCAAAATAAGTTAGAAATTCACTTGTACTCGAACTTGGTGAATGATATATAATACAGTATAGTCCATTTCTGAAACCACTTTTGATTTTAATAGTCTAATTCCATGCAATTTTCTTATGTTGTTCATTAGCAATAATGTCATATTTAATATTTTCTCTTATTAGTACTACTACCCCTCCTGTGTGTCGACTATGAGAGTCACATCTTAATGTTTTGTAAAATAAGGAACTTATTTCACAATCTTGTACCTCTTCCGTAATATGTGATTCACTTAACATTACCATTCTTGGTTTTTTTGTTCCATTAAGTTCAATAGTTCCTCTTTGTGGGCTAGTAAACTTTGTACATATATTTAAGTATATGATGTTCTCCATTTGGTTCCTATTCAAAAAACGAAAGTTTTGCCTTTTCCATTTCTACTTTCTTTTCATATACTGGGCGTTTATAACTCCATGCTGGATGATTTACGTCAAGTTTTAGTTTAAGTTTTTTTTAACTCTATTTACACAGTTTATGCATTTATTTTGATCATTATTTATTATTTGGCATTCATTGCTTTTGTGATTTCCCATACATTTTGGGCATACGTTATGTTCGCTTTTGCAATCTTTTTCCTTATGATTGAAACCATATCATTTGTAGCATCGTTTCACTGGCATTGCATCGAAAACTCTACATCTTTCCCATCCAATGTTAATTTTTCCAGCTTGAATAACTTTTAAATAGGTTTTTCCATCCAGTTCCATATAAATAGTATAAGACATATATTTACCCGGGTTCTTCCTTACATTAACAACATTGATTTTTTTTTGGTATATAATTGTCTAAAAATTCATTTTGCTTCACTATTTTGTCAATAATTTTCTCCTCTTTGAAAGATTCTGATACCCAATGATTTTCACACATGGAAATCTTTTTTCAGGAATTTTGGCTCCATAATCTTTTCCTAATTTTTCTTCTATTTGTTCTTTAAGTATGCTCTTGGTATATTTATTTTTACAATTTATAATGACTTTTCCATTGATAGCATTTTTTATATCAGTTATTCCGGATATCGTTGGATCAATATTTTTTTTAATTTCTTCTTTTGTTTTGTCACTTGTCTGGGTATGTTTTGGTTCTATAACCATAATTTCATTTTTGTTTATAATATTAGATTTATTTTTATTTATATTCATCTCCACATATTTCGGCCATTTTAAGTATCGGTAATATAATACCTATTAATGATCTAGATTGAACTGCCACAGCGTCTTCCTTTCTGTTCTGAACTAATCCTTTCACTTAAACTGCACTTTATGATCGTTTTATATATTTTTTTTACAGAGAGCACATTTGTTACGACTTTTGACATTTAGGTGTATTGTTACAAGTTTTTATGTGTACGATTGATCTTTACTTTCGGTTTTTGGGAAGAATTTTGTGAATGCGACAACGGAAACGCGTAACAGGAAGTAGGAATGAAAAAATGTTCTGATTTCGAATTTATTAATTTTATTTGGCAGATTCAACTTTGACATGCGTCAGAAGAAAATATCAAATATGATAAATCAGTGTTATATTGAATTTAGATTTCTAATATTAGGTCCTTACATATGAAATTGGCGTTTTGCCGTACTGGCAAATTTGATCTCAAATATCTTCTCTTTGGTTAGGAATTCCAAATCCAAATTTATACAGCTATTTACTCATGTATTTGTGTTTTGAAAATTATAATTCATTTGTTTTTTCCTCAATTGTTTTTTTCTTTGCGTCACTCAGTTTACAAAATGAAAAACTTGAAATATCGCGTTATTTACGAGTACGAGTTCCACCGTGGCACCAGTGCTGCAGAAACGGCTCGAAGGATTAATGATGTGTATGGCGACGGTGCCGCAAAAGAAAACACAGTGCATTTTTGGTTCCAACGTTTTCGTTCTGGAAATTTCGACCTGCAGAACAAGCCCCGTGGACGGCCGGAGACCAAAGTTGATAATGAAGAATTGAAGGCTATTGTGGAAGCGGAATCCATCGCAAACCACATCCGAGTTAGCTACAGGCTGCGGTGTTAGTGAAAAAACTGTTTTAATCCACTTGAAGCAAATTGGAGGTGAAAAAGCTTGAAAGGTGGGTACCTCACGAATTGAGTGAAGCAAATCAACAACCGCGCCTTGACTGCTGCGTTGCATTACTCAACCGGCACAATAATGAAGGGATTTTAAATCGAATCATTACCTGTGATGAAAAGTGGATCCTGTACGATAATCGGAAGCGCTTATCGCAATGGCTGAACCCTGCCGAACCAGCCAAACCATGCCCCAAGCGAAAATTGACTCCAAAAAAGTTACTTGTGAGCGTTTGGTGGACTAGTGCTGGTGTCGTTCACTACAGTTTTCTTAAATCTGGCCAGACGATCACGGCAGATGTCTATTGTCAGCAACTGCAAACCATGATGGAAAAGCTAGCTGCTAAAGAACCGAGGCTGGTTAATCGCTCTAGGCCACTGCTGCTTCATGATAACGCTAGACCACACACTGCACAACAGACGGCTACCAAATTAGAGGAGCTTCAATTGGAATGTCTAAGACATCCACCGTACTCTCCGGACCTTGCCCCAACAGATTACCATTTTTTTCGAAATTTGGATAACTTCTTGCAAAGGAAAAAATTCAACTCCGATGGGGCAGTCCAAACCGCCTTCAAAGATTTTATTGATTCCCGTGCGAATGGTTTTTTTAGTAAAGGGATCGATGAACTACCTATGAGATGGCAAAAGTGCATAGATAGCAATGGTACATACTTTGATTAAATAAATATATTATAATAAAAAAAATCGGCTTTATGTTACTCCCATACTAAACGTCAATTTCATATGTAAGGACCTAATATTTCTGGATAAATTTGGTTTAGAAAAAAAACTGTTCGACAAAAATAATGTACAACATATATGTATTTTATTGATTCTGTTAAAAAAATTGGTTCTAATTGATGCAATTTAATAAAGCATGTTAAGGAAAAATATAAATAAAATTAACTTTATATTTTACGCGCATTAAGTATGTACATACATATGTAAAGTCAAAGTTCAAACAGCTCCTCTATAAAATTTATTTTTTGTAGATTTCCTAGTTTACATAGGTAACGTCAATATTTTTTATAATTTTTCATAATAGATAAATATGTGGCGAGAAACAGTAAATTTGGTTTTGCTGTTTCCCAGAAAGGAAAAGTTCCGAGTTCGTATCCCAGTATTGATAAAATATTTTTTCGATAGATTAATTTATATAATTAATTTTATTTTTAAATAAAATTATGATTTGCTAAGTTTTTATTTTAATCCTACAAATTTGTTAACCGCGTTGTAGACTAATATTCGTCCCAAATACCCATTTGGGACAAATGTTACTTGATGGTAGCCCAATGAAATTAGTTAGTTTTAGTTTACTGTAACAAATATTATAATTGACAATTTTATGAAGAGATCATATCGAATTGTACTTTGAAAAATAAATTTGTGTAAAAAAAAAAGTACACATTATTTTTTTACTGTTATATAATTTTTTGTATAAAAGATACGTTGTCACCACCACGCACTGCCCGGGTCATAACAACAGTCCCCCAACCAATCTGGCGCCGACCGCTGCCCTTCGTCCCGTTTGGGATTTCTCATACCCCCTCATCATTTTACGTAGATTTTGGGAAAAACTGAGCTGAATGAAATATTTTGGAAGAAACACTTGTATTAATAAACTTGCATTATTTTAAAAAAAAATCCACATTTGCTGATACAGAAAGGCATGGCCCACAAACTTTCTTGTTTGTAAATTCTTAAAGTTTCAATATATTGTTTCAGATATCAGATGTTATTTATGAGGATGAGAAGATTATTGAATTGAAGTGTGCATGTGAAAATGCAAACGATGTCAAAACTAAGCCCAAAGCTTTTATTCAATGGGTGTCTGCTCCGCAAGACATTGAAGTTAGGCTTTATGAACCATTGTAAGTATATTACAAGCTACCCACATCACCGAGGAACGGCTCTTGCGCTAAAATATTTTGAAAAACTCAGCCATGTCTCAAAAAGGTTAATAAGGTTTAATTTTACAGATTCCACCACAAAAACCCCGAAGATTCTGTGCAAGTACCCGGTGGCTTTCTGTCAGATTGTAACAAAAATTCTTTGCAAATAGTAAATGGAATAGCTGATGCTTCTCTTAAATCAGCCAACGTGTATGATAAGTTCCAATTTGAGAGAATAGGCTTCTTCTCTGTGGATCCTGACAGCAGCTCTGATAAGGTTGGTTAGATGAACTTCATTTACCTCTCACATATTATTTTACATTTCGATAGTGTTATCTAAAGAAATAATTCATTAAAGTTATAATAAAACCAACTTTTTTCCAGATTATTTTCAATCGCACAGTAACTCTGAAAGAAGATACAGGCAAGGTATAGGATTACGTATTTATGTACTTACTACCAAAACAATTTATTTAACTTTTTTATAAAGATTTCTTATAATGAAATTGGTGTATCAGAAATTATGAAAAAATATATTGCCTTTTAAAATGTGTTCTATTTTATCTTGGTATATATCATTATTATCATTCATATTTAATTTTTCGGTCCTTCATCTTTCCAGTGTTCCAGTAAAAATTACAAATGTTCAAATTATGAGTTTTATTACTAAATTAGCTGTTCATACCCGGCGTTGCACGGGTTAAGGATTAAGTTTAAAATAAATTTGTGAAGATAAACTATGTTTCAATTCGAACAATTTTGCAAAAAAATTTGCAACGAAAATATATCAGGGGGAGGGGAAAGGGTAAAAGAATAGGGGGGAAATGTCACCAATGTTAACCACCGGTTCAACATAATATGTCAGGGGGGGAGGGGTATGACAATTGCCAATGTTACCCGCCGAGTCCTTAAGAATAAGTTTCCAAATTTTGAGTCCGATCGGTCAAACGATAGAGATTTGCATCGAAAATATGTCAGGGGGAGGGGAAGGGGTAAGAGAATAGGGGGGAAATGTTGCCTATGTTACCCGCCGAGTCCTAAAGAATATGTTTCCAAATTTTTAGTCCATCACTCAAACGGTAAAGATTTGCATTGAAAAAATATCAGCGAGAGGGGAAGGGGTAAGAGAATAGGGGGGTAGAATAGGTAAGAATTAGCAGCAATAAATGCTTGAATTTTGTATCGTGACCTGAAATCAGCAGGATTCTTACAATTGGGAGAAAAACTAGCTGAGGCATACGTTAATAGCAGTAAAAGGGGCGAGGGGTTATCGGTGAATTTCACGATTAATTTGTCCGTAAGCGGATCTGGCCCTTGGACCTCAACTAGGGGCTGGTCCCCCCGTAAATGCCGCGTGATTATATTATTATTCCACCGTGTAAAAAGTTTATGTTTCAAATTGATTATTAAGCTTCGATAGTATGAACGAGTGGACGGGTATCTTGGTAATATTATCAGAAAATCATTTTGTAACTTTGAAGTCTCAACTTTTTAATCTGATAAGAATTGGGGTTTTATTTTTTCAGAAAATTCATTCATTAGTGTTTTAATAGAACTATGTAGATGCTATGTCGACTACTGACCGTAATTTTGAGAATTGCTCCACCCCAATGAATGTGAAAGTCTAACTGGTTAAAGCTCCGCTGTCTTCTGTAGCTTCGTATTTAATCAAAATATGGACGCTGACAAAGAAAGAAAGAAACAGACAACGTGCAGGAATTAGTACCTACTTACTGAGAAGGGCAAGAGATCGATTTTCAATAAAATGGACAAAACCCAGGGCCGAAGAATGGATGAAAGTAGTTCGTAGCGTAAAAGTAGAAGAAAGAGCCACGACGCTTCGTCGTAAGCTCATCGACTAAGAAGAGGAAGAAAAATCAAACTAGATATCATGGCTACACTCGACTATGCTGGGTCGGACATGTAAAAAATGCTTGCACCAAGGTTCCCACATGTGGTGCTGTATCAGCTATATGACAATTTTTAGGCAATATCTTGAATTTTGTAAAGACATCTTTGCAAGAACGTCGCAAAATAGCCAACATAATTTTTTTGCTAAAAATAGCCTCGAGCTGACTCTAAATTATTATCAAAACTCGCTAATACTGTTTCTCCTAAAAGGTCTAAGAAGTAACCCTCTCCTTCTCACTCCCCCTGTATCTACAGACCATAGACAAAAATCATATTTATTGACGAACTTGCACCAAATTTAATGCACTTACCAAAATTTTTAGTATAGAATTATTTTAAAATAAACCAAATACTGTGCTTTCTAAGCCATTCTACAAATAACATGTTAATATTTTCATATATGCAAATACAGGCGGACCTCAACTTTCGCACATAATTGGTTTCTGAAAATGTGTGCGAATGTTAAATGTTCGAAAGTAGAGGGAAGTAAAAAAAAATTAAAATTGTCTGTATTTTAAAATATTTATTTATAAAGTAAATATATGATGTTTAAGAGGCGTTAAAGTGGTTTAAGAGACATGTTTAAGTGGGATTCGCAGGTGTTTCCCTTAAAAAGTTATCAAGAGCTAATTGTTTGTCACTTTTCTTTCTCTTTTCTTCATATAGTATTTTAAAACATGCTATGTCTTTATTGATCGGCCTACACACTCGAGATATGCGTTCTCCATTGGGATCACAATCTTCCATAATATTTAAAAAAATTGTCAAGATGCATGAAGGCTTCATTCATATTTTTCATTGTTAAAGTCTCGATGATTTGATCAGCTTCTTCTTCCTCACTTTCATTATATAGTTCATTTTCATACTCCTGTTGCTCAATTAAATATTAATTTGTTAGAGGTTCTGAATGAGATTTTATCATCTCATTAACATCCTCATTAGCAACATCTAAGTTTAGTTCAATCATTAGGCGGACTATATCAATTGTGATAGTTTCTGGAGTTTCATCACAATTTATAAAATTGTTTCCATGAACGTTTCATGGTTGACTCTTTTATTTTCGCCCACGCTATATGTCTCACGTGTCTCCAATATTGTTTATTGCGTTTCATACATTGTAGTTCTTCCAGAGAATGTAGGCCCACCTTCCCTGTCAGTTGCCTCGATAGCCCGAGTCATTATTGACCTCATATAATTATCGTTTAAACATAGCTATCACCGTTTGGTCCATAAGCTGTATAAGGCAGATATTATTGGGAAGAAGAAACACAACATTGATTTCCGTGTATAAATTCTGTAGAGATTTTGGGTGTCTTGGAGCATTGTCTAAGATTAATAATATTTTAAATGGTAAATTATTATCTATCCTTCCTTCCAATTATTATCTTTCCTAGCTAGCTCACAAGCAAAGTGACGGAAAGAAGTAAGATGCAAGTGATACTAGGATTCCACTTGCTTTTAAGCGAGCGAGAGGGGGATATCTTTACCCCGCAGCGTGACAATGTGCGAAATAGCGAATTGTGCGAAAGTCGAATGTTCGAAAGTCGAGGTCCACCTGTATGTTCAAACATGAATATTAGTTAAGGCGATCGTCTAGCAGAATGAGCAAATTTCACCATTTTTTCTCATATCTTCTCTTTCGTTTTTTATCACATTTTTGTATGGAAATATCTCATTTTAAAATTTATTCATCAGGTTACATATATTTTAAATACGAATATCTTATTAAAATGTCATAAACTAAATTAAATAATTGATTAATAAATTACCAAACCTTCGATGTTTTAAAAATGAAGAAAATTGCTCCGCTTTGTGGGCCTTTTATGACTGAACGGCGTGTGAGATGCCTTTTTTATTTAATAATATTACAAAGTTAACGATTATCTTAAAATTATCACAATTATAGAAAAATCTGTTAATACGTTTACATGCAATTTATGTTTTAAAAAAAACAAATGAATTATAATTTTCAAAACACAAATACATGAGTAAATAGCTGTATAAATTTGGATTTGGAATTCCTAACCAAAGAGAAGATATTTGAGATCAAATTTGCCAGTACGGCAAAACGCCAATTTCATATGTAAGGACCTAATATTATTAAAACATCAAATATTAGTATCAATATACAAAACGAAATATATATAAAACGGGCGTCAAGACAACAAAAGAACTTTCTCGTTGTCAGGTAAAGTCTTATCTTCCGGTAAAAAATATGTAAAAAAATGGCCACATTGAAAGAGGAGTTTTCCATATGCTCATTATGTGATAGAATAATTGTACTAGATTTCTTGTAATTTTATTTCATTTTTAACTTTAATTCACTAAAGTTCACCAAAAATAGGTGTAATCTGTGATGAAAACATACTATTATAATTAGGAGTTATAATTAGGAATACATATTTTCACTTTACTGTAGAAAAATAAAAAAATGGCCAAAATTGACCTATCCGCGCTTCTAGGAGGAATCGGGATTTTCCCTTCTTCTAGTGTTAAAAATCGCATATGCATAAAAATCGAAGAATTGTGATTATTTTGGAAATTTGGGGATTTTTAATAATTCTACATTTCTCTAGAGAAGCTTCATTACTGCACCATTATCTAGACTCATCTGTGCTGCCCTCGTGACCACGTCACATTCCCCTCCCATGCCTTGTGTGACTACTCACATCGGTTCTCAAAACGGTTTTTTATAATTATTAACATACGGAAGTAGAAAAGTTTTAAAATTGTTTTTAATAATATTTTTTTAATGAATTTATATATTTCCGTGATGAATTAACAATGTAATAAATACTGTTGTTCAAAATTAATGTAAAATCTTTGGTAAAAATATGTACATGAGCTTAAATCTTTACATACTGAATTTATTTTTTCCTCATTTCTGGGGCAGAAATCTCTTTCTCTCCGTCTCTTGCGTCATGACTGGTTGTCTTATTGGAGAGGCACTGGCACTGTTATTTTAATTCTGACGTAAATTTTAATGCCATGCTGAATATGCTTATGAAATTTTTTCCATTTATTGACAAGTAAATATAAGTTTTTCTTTACTCCTGAAGCTTCTCTATCTTCTATAGTCCATATATAACCATCTATTTTTCATATATAAGCAGATTTAGACCTAAAAGTTATACATATTTCCATCATCTTCCAAGTTTTACTCCTCATGACATAGTCTTGCTCATCTATGGTTCGCCTGAATAAATCTGTGAAGTCAACATCAGCCGAATCTCGAAAATCAGAAGCAACGAAATACAATTTTTCAAATACTAAATCGCTGATACTAAATCCTCTCTACAAATTCACATTTCCTTTTTTGAGACATGCATTTCTGTGGAAAATTTTTTAAACTCTGTACTGTGTGTGTCGAAGATCACAAAACGATGCAGAAAATCCTTCAGATTGGGCTTAAGCAGATTCAAACACTGCTCTGAAGTAGTCTCACGGTTTCGCTTGTCGTCCGGAGTGAGTAAATGCGGCACCCATCGCGCCGACAGCTTTCTCATGCCCAAAATTTCATGCAGGATGTGACCCACGCAGTCTTTTGAGATGCCTACTGTCTCAGCTATCTCGCGCACCTTCAATCGGCAGTCTGCCAATACGAGATCGTGGATTTTTGTTATGTTATCCTCCGTGGTAGCCGTTTTCGGGGCACCTGGGCGTGGCTCATCAAAAACCAATGTGCGACCACGTTGAAACTCGTTAAACCAATTTTACGGTCGCCATTGATGAAGAAGAGTCACCGTACATCCAAGCGCTCTTTGATTACGCTGCGCGATTTCCTTTCCAAAAACAAGAATCGAATCACCGACCGATATTGTTCTTTTCCACACGCGGTCAAAACAAAACTATGAGTCCGATTTGGCTGAAATTTTGACAGTAGCCATCTACGAGAATGTACTACATGATAGTAAATTTCTCTTGCGATAGTGGTGCCATCGGGCGGTGAGGCTAAGTACTTATCGGATGGCCCTCGTACATCTTGATAATATATCGTCATTTTGGTTGGATAAGGTTCTAACTGACATATTTGACAAAAATCACTTTTTACTAGAAATTTATTATTCGCGCTTATTTCTATATCCAAAATAATATTCAGAGCCATCTGTTGGCTATTTTTGAAGATAGTAATATGACAAAGTTCTATCTTCAAACACATTTAATTCCCATTTATTTCACATGGTTCAATAGTTTCCTAGAACTTCTGAAAATATAAGATTGGTAAAAAAAAATACGACATTTGCAATTGGATAAGGTTATAACGTCACTTTGACCCTTGTCCAACGGCCATTTTGTTCCTATCTGACAGTTTGTATTTCGTTCAGTGTTCAGTTCCACAGTTCAGGTTCGATTGTCGTTCCACGCGCACGCGGTTTGGTTCGTATTTGTTTTACTCAGCATTTATTTACTTTCTTTGATGGTAAACAGTGTATTTAAATTATTCAAGTAATATCACTGTGATTTGAGTTTATCGAATATGAATAACGATAAAAAATACCAAGAAGGTTTAGAAAAGATGATCGAAGATGAAATCACACCATACAATTCGTCAGAAAAATCATACTGTCCGAAGTTTTCTGATGAATTTGATTCAAATGATGACCAAATAACCAAGGAATATGGAAGGTTAGTAAATTTATTATAAATGAATAACGATCTTTTCCTAAATGCCATATTTAACCTTACATATTAAAATGACAGACTGATTTGTTTACAGGACTTACAAATGTCAAAAAGTCTATAAATAAGAAGAAATCAACTAATGATTTGGAATCCCTGCATTCTGAGAAGTATGTTATTTGTTTTCCATCATATAATAATGTAAATCAATGTGATATTATTTTTTTTCTAATGAAAAATGCTTGTTTCCAGATCATGTGACGTGTTAATTCATGCAGATGCAGAAGGATCTAACAATGGTGGGTATGAAGGTGTGCTATGTGTGATTTAAACATGCGACACCGATTTGTAAGCCCTGCGTTCTAAGAAGTATGTTATTTATTTTCCGTCATATAGTACAAGCAAAAAAGCTGTGCATTAATAAGGATTCTGAGAAACAAATATTAACTAAATAATCCTTATCGTAAGAAAAAGTTGATTTAAAATTCTAGCCGTAATTCTTCTTGTGGCTAGACGTTTTATTTCTGACATTTCCATTTAACATGACGTATCTGTTTTTTTTCGATTTAAAATTCTAGCCGTAATTCGTCCTACGGCTAGAAGTTTTATTTCAGACTTTTCTGTGCTTAACTTCATGTCAATTCTTCATTTATTTCGCCAACCAATTTGTTCCACAGGTATAGTCAAGTCGAGAAAAAAAACGTGTATTTTTAATGCTGCGAGTTTTGTGCAATAGCGTCCTTCTTCGAAAGGTCCTACGCCAGGCGCACGTCATGCAGAAATGTTATTTTTTACAAATTCCACCCAAAACTTTTGGTGTATATTTTATGTCTTTTCTATGGTAAATGTAAATACGAATACGACAAATACCATCTGTTATCTGTCGTATCATAATGATATCATAAAATGTTTGATTTATTTTTGTGAAAAGAAACATATATCTGAAATGCGTATTGTTCCCGATTTAATTATATATTGAAATTTATTGAAATATATTGAAATTTTTCGCCGTATTATAAAATATTAGGTCCTTACGTATGAAATTGGCGTTTTGCCGTACTGGCAAATTTGATCTCAAATATCTTCTCTTTGGTTAGGAATTCCAAATCCAAATTTATAGAGCTATTTACTCATGTATTTGTGTTTTGAAAATTATAATTCATTTGTTTTTTCCTCAATTGTTTTTTTCTTTGCGTCACTCAGTTTACAAAATGAAAAACTTGAAATATCGCGTTATTTACGAGTACGAGTTCCACCGTGGCACCAGTGCTGCAGAAACGGCTCGAAGGATTAATGATGTGTATGGCGACGGTGCCGCAAAAGAAAACACAGTGCGTTTTTGGTTCCAACGTTTTCGTTCTGGAAATTTCGACCTGCAGAACAAGCCCCGTGGACGGCCGGAGACCAAAGTTGATAATGAAGAATTGAAGGCTATTGTGGAAGCGGATCCATCGCAAACCACATCCGAGTTAGCTGCAGGCTGCGGTGTTAGTGATAAAACTGTTTTAATCCACTTGAAGCAAATTGGTAAGGTGAAAAAGCTTGAAAGGTGGGTACCTCACGAATTGAGTGAAGCAAATCAACAAACGCGCGTTGACTGCTGCGTTGCATTACTCAACCGGGCACACTAATGAAGGGATTTTAAATCAAATCATTACCTATGATGAAATGTGGATCCTGTACGATAATCGGAAGCGCTCATCGCAATGGCTGAACCCTGCCGAACCAGCCAAACCATGCCCCAAGCGAAAATTGACTCCAAAAAAGTTACTTGTGAGCGTTTGGTGGACTAGTGCTGGTGTCGTTCACTACAGCTTTCTTAAATCTGGCCAGACGATTACGGCAGATGTCTATTGTCAGCAACTGCAAACCATGATGGAAAAGCTAGCTGCTAAACAACCGAGGCTGGTTAATTGCTCTAGGCCACTACTGCTTCATGATAACGCTAGACCACACACTGCACAACAGACGGCTACCAAATTAGAGGAGCTTCAATTGGAATGTCTAAGACATCCACCGTACTCTCCGGATCTTGCCCCAACAGATTACCATTTTTTTCGAAATTTGGATAACTTCTTGCAAAGGAAAAAATTCAACTCCGATGGGGCAGTCCAAACCGCCTTCAAAGATTTTATTGATTCCCGTCCGAATGGTTTTTTTAGTAAAGGGATCGATAAACTACCTATGAGATGGCAAAAGTGCATAGATAGCAATGGTACATACTTTGATTAAATAAATATATTATAATAAAAAAAAATCGGCTTTATGTTCCTCCCATACTAAGCGCCAATTTCATATGTAAGGACCTAATATATTATATGTGGGGTATAAAAGCAAAGGCAGCAATATCAAAAAAAAATTAATACAGTCGTCGAGGATTACTAATTTATAATGTATACTCATTTCGAAATTTTATAGAAAACATAACCAATAAATTTGTAGGAAACATGATTTTGAATGTGATAGAAACGTAAAATCTATAATTCATTAAATTTTAAATTAGTAATCCTCGGTGACTGCATTCAAAAGTTTTATTTTTATTTTTTGCTACCTTTGCTTTCATACCCCATATACACACAATTTTAAAATAGTTTCAACTAGTTATCACAACAGTTACACACAACCCAAAATATTTTCGGTAATACACTCTAGACGAAACTGTATTTATTATGGGAAAGTAGGTATAAAAGTCGTTTGGGTGTACATAGGACTTATGACCTATCTTTATGGTTGGCTTAAGTGATCACTTTACAATTTTGCTTAAGTGATCACTTTACAATTTACTTTAAAGTGATCACTTAAGCCAACCATAAAGATAGGTCATAAGTCCTATGTACACCCAAACGACTTTTATACCTACTTTCCCATAATAAATACAGTTTCATCTCTGTGAGATATCTATAATATACATTAATTGATTAATAATGTCTCTGTGACATAAATCCAGCACTGTTCTGAAAGATTTGAACAAACTCAAAATATTCTGAATACACTCTAGGTTGCACCATAATAAAAGTACACATTTTTCATTAAATCTGGTATCAAAATTTATATCGCTGTTCCCCGACATGGATAAGTTTTGGATTTGTATCATCCCAGTGGTAACCAAATATTTTTCTTTTGGTAGATTTTTTCTGTATTCTTTCTAATTTAATCATTTAATTTATTTTAAATATCATGTAACTACGTTCTAAAAAAATATAATAAAAAATAAATATTTTCGCCAAAAATTAAAAATATTCCTTTTTCAGTTTCATTCCACTAAAATACAAAATTAATCATGTATTTATTTTGTACCTCTTTTTGTAGCTCAAAAGCTTATGAATTATCAGTTTTTAAATTAAATATTTGAGCCATCATACCTCAAAACAAATCTAACGAATGTTACTCGTATATTGTACAATTTAATTCGGTTAATATCGATCAATGAAATTTTAACTTATTTATGCTTATTCTGCAAACCTGAACTAAAGTAGTGGTCACGTTTATCTTAAAGATTTTTAAATCTAATTAAAACTGAATACCATTGTGCTTCCAATCAAAAATTTCTTCTTGCTATTATAGTCTTGGTGACGAAGGACGGAGTTAATATTGTTAATTAATAAATTATTTTACACTTATGTTGTGGAATAAGAATAATAAATAATTTGGCCAAAAACAGTTAATATATTTTCATATATAGATTTTTCTTTTTCTGGATATTTTTAAAATAGGTACATTCTTTTTATTTTGTAGTACCTAAAGTTTGAATATATATACTTTCGGGTTCGGTATAATTTTGTTAATAACTAATATGTATCAAGAAAATATATTTGTACCTTTAAATTCCGTAATAAATTTAAAAAATAATTAAATCAATAATAGACGGTTAACCCGCACCACGAACTATTTTGGATTTTTCTAGCATATATATATATTTTTAATAGAGATGCGAATACGGAATACATGTCACATTAATATTCTTTCTATTTTCAAACTAACCTAAACACTTGTGCTATGGAAATAGGACTAAATTGTTGGTCTGGAGTGAGGTTCGAACCCGCAACCTTTGGGTCACGAAGCGAGAGTCCTAACCACAAGGCCAACAAGCAACTCGATATGAGTCATATATAAAACCTATATGAGTCATATCGATAGGTTACTTTTTACAACAAAAAAATCGGAAATATTGAAAAAAATGCAAAATTTGATGTCGCATATCCCTATAACTATTGATAATATTAGATCATGGTTGCTTGAATATTTTCGACTCATAATCAAGGCAGAAATATGGTCCCGCGAGGTTATTAATGTTTTCCGAATAACCCTGTATATCTATAATCCATAAGTCATCTTTCAGCAAGCCCACTATAGCAGATGGTCACGTTCTGTACCAGTAATTGAGCGCATTGTATACTACATTGTATTGGGGTGTTAGATTATCTCCGAAATGATGTACTTCACGGGACGCGGATCCCAGCAGATATCTGATTCGTTTTTCTCGATTAACGGTGTTAAAACTTTAAAAAACGTTTTCATAAGTGCACAATTCGACCTCGTTCTTGGTGCGCGGCGTTTAACGATGAAAGCTTATTTATTTATTGACGACCACTCTCCAGTGAGACGGTTTTTATCACCGGATATCCGAATCACACATTACAGTAAAATTATTTAATGCAGAATAATCTAGTACGGTGAATTGTTACGAGGTGCAAAATGCAAAACATTTTTGAATGTTTAAATTATGTTTTAAATGCATTTATAAAATATACAGATTTTAGGCATGTATTTAATAATCAGGCGCGTGCAGTGGGAACATTGAAGCGTGACTTTTTTGTAAATGTTTATTTTGGAAACAAAATAGAAACTAAATATTTATGCGACAGATTATTATGGTATATCAAAATATGAATACTGTGATAATAATTGTGATAGAAATATTACGAAATATATGTTGTATTCCGATTTTTTTTCCAAATACATAATTGGTTACGTAAAAGTCACGCTGCGATTTCCCACTGCACGTCTCTATTATTTATATATGCCTAAAATCATTTATATATTGTACTGTACGCATTCTTAAATATTAATTTATTAATAATTCAAAAAATAATAACTGCAAAACACTATTATATACAGGTAGGTAGGTAGGTATATTATACTATTAATAATCACCTTCTGTGAATTGTAAGGAATAAATTTTCAATTTATTGAAAATCGTAACCAAATTTATGACAAAAACTAATATTTACAGTACCGAAAGTCGATGGCATGATAAGTTAACATTCAAGTTTTGGAAATAAACATAACTACCTCTCACGTATATCTATACTTATGTCTAGAATCTGGTATATATATCTGTCTCTTTAGAAATGACGTTTTCTAATCAATGGCTATTTTGAGGTGAAACTTCATTGGCATGATTGCATCAATTAGTGCACCAACTTGCGCTGCAATATACAGTTTAGCCACTGCAGAGGTGACCAGCGAGTCAGATCTCTAGAAAGTGCAATAAATGTGTTTATGGCAGATTGCGCTATTATTTCAATAATTAGTTTAATACTAGAAATAACCTGTCGATAATAATCTACACAAATTTAATTCACTCGGTTGTCACGATAAACACAAAAATATTTTCCCTTTTTCAGATACTGGGGCGCCTTACGTTCTGTACAAAGATGGAATGGAGCGAGGGCAAAGTCAATGGGGCACCGGGGTGTTGGATGGAGGCTACGGGGGAGGCCAACACCAATCCCCGCCCAGCGGGGGCTCCCCTCACCAGCAGACCGAGGCGGAGCAACAGCAACAGCAGCAGCAGCAACAGCAGCAGCAGCAACAGCAGCAACAACAGCAGCAACTGGGCAGCCCCGCTCCGGCTGAGCAGCCCGGCCTGGCGGAGCAGGACCAGCTACCGCAGCTGCCTCAACAGCCGTCCCCCGCGCATCTGCCGGCCGAGCCCCTGGAGCGGGCCATCTGCTACGCCTCCCCCGCGGAGCAACACCAGGAGTTGCAGCAGCAGTACTCGGCGCATTACGCGCGCCAGCAGCACCCGGCGGGCGGCCACATGCTGGCGCCGGGCGGCTTCCCCGGCCTGCACTACCTCAAGCAGCCCGGCTCCATGCTGCCCTTGGGCGATGGCGGGCCGCTGCCGCTGTCCTTGCCGGACGGCCACCAGTACGGGAGCATGCCGGACCTGCGCAGCGCGCTGCCCGACATCATCCAGCAGGGCACGCACACCGCGGACGGGCTGATCGCCAAGCCGCGCAAGCCCAACCCCAACGGGGATCTGCGCCTTTTCAAATGTCTCACTTGCGGCAAGGACTTTAAGCAGAAGAGCACGCTGCTGCAGCACGAGCGGATCCACACCGACTCGCGGCCCTACGGCTGCCCCGAGTGCGGCAAGCGCTTCCGCCAGCAGTCTCACCTCACGCAGCACCTGCGGATCCACGCCAACGAGAAGCCGTACGCCTGCGTGTACTGCCCGCGCACCTTCCGACAGAGGGCCATACTCAACCAGCACCTCCGCATCCATTCCGGTGAGAAGCCCTACTCGTGCGGGGAGTGCGGCAAACATTTCCGCCAGAAGGCCATCCTGAATCAGCACGTCCGCACACACCAAGGCGAGCGATATTCTCATTACGGAGCATTGTGCCTTCCTCTCCCCATGCGCTTCCTCCACCTCCTGGCTGCCGAGCCGCCCGAGACACGCTTTGTCCCCGAAACTTTCATCAATTCACCAAGTCAGATGAGAATATTGCGCGACACCAACTAAGGGTCGCGACCACTTGCTCTCTCACCGATTGGCCTTCTGTTCATTTGATTGTTTCGAAATTTCTCGACTCGCCTGAAAGTAGCCGCAGTTAATCTAGATGACATTAATCGTATTGCTGAACAGACGCCCTTTCTAAAAATATTTTCAAATATAAAACATACATATTTAAAATATGAATGCGCCTTTACATAAACAATCGGGAGAAAGCGTTCTGCTAAACATAAAATAACAATACTTTTTGAGATACTAACAGAAAAAATGGTCTTATTAAAATAAATTTATTAAATCGTCCGTCATTATTATGTTTCAGATGTGTCTCCACATTTAATATTCAAGAATGGCATGACCCCGACGCTGTGGCCGCAGGACGTTCCCTTCCCGCAGGACGAGGGCAAGGAAGAAGTGGCCTCCACATTCGGGGACACTGAGAGCTCCCACCCCGACCAGAATAGGAATGGCTGCTTTTCTCCCACGGATACGATGCAGTATCCCGCCTACTTTAAAGATCCCAAGGGTCTCAACCACTCGGTATTCGGAGGAGCGAATTTCAGCGCGCTGCAATACCTGAAGGGGGCGGGTGGAGGCGGCATCAAGGGAGGCATGCCCGACGTCATCCAGCATGGCCGTTCGGCGGGGATGCCACTGTACGTGCGGTGTCCTATCTGCCAGAAGGAGTTTAAGCAGAAATCTACGCTTCTACAGCACGGTTGTATCCACATCGAGTCTCGGCCTTACCCCTGCCCCGAGTGCGGCAAACGGTTCCGTCAGCAGTCTCATCTCACGCAGCACCTAAGGATTCACACTAATGAGAAACCGTACGGCTGCGTATATTGCCCGCGCTTCTTCCGGCAGCGCACCATCCTCAACCAGCACCTGCGCATACACACGGGCGAGAAGCCTTACAAGTGCGGCCAGTGCGGGAAAGACTTCCGTCAGAAAGCTATCCTTGATCAACACACGCGTACTCACCAGGGCGATCGGCCTTTCTGTTGTCCCATGCCCAACTGCCGGCGGCGCTTCGCCACGGAACCTGAGGTGAAGAAACATATCGACAATCACATGAACCCCCATGCGGCCAAGAACCGCCGTAACAACAACTGCAACCCGCTGCTAGACTCCAAGCAGCCACTCCTTCGCACGTTGCCACCTGTAAAGCCCGAGCTGTACTTCCCACAGTGCTATGCACCCCCCTTCCAACAGTTTCCCCAAGGCTCTCCGGCCCCGCAGGAATTTAAGCCCCCTCAGGAGTTCAAGCCTCCTCAGCTGGCCCAGTGACAGCCCCCCCCGCCCTGGAGCTCGGCCCTTCTCTTCCCCCGCCCCTGAGGGCGCGTAGCATGGTGCTCATATGGAAACGATTACACTTTGGGAGATTCCATTTTGATTGTAAGATATTTCGCGAAACTTGATTCAAACGCAAACCGCGCCGTAGACTAAGATTCTAAATGAAGATTTCAATTTTTAATCCAAATCTCGATGTAAAAAAGAATAGTTTTTAGGTAGGTAAATTGTGAACTTTCGTTATTATCTTTGGCGCAAAAAAAGACGATAAGAAATCTTTGTCTACTTGGTGAAATATGTTTCTGTCAAATGACGAAACTTAGATATCAGAAATATAATCGGTGCAGTAAACCCTCGGTATTCGCAGAGGTCACGATAAACAATTAAATTTCTCTGATACTCTTAAAATGCTATGGACATCTCCATGCCGAATAGAAAAGAAAAACCGGCAAATACCAAAGGTTTATTGTAACTCATGTAACATTATACGATAATACTTATGAGATTTGTTTATATACATGTATAAGATTTAACTGTGTGATCTCTTTGTGTATTTTTTAACTGTAATATTAATAATACAACTTAGGCTAGAGAAAGTTAGGAATAGAAAAGACAGCGACCCCACGAGCCCTACACTCACCGGAATAAGTTTTCATATTTTTGTAATCTACAAGCCCTCCATACAATTTTATATCGACTTACATATTGTTATATTTACAGTTATATAAAGTAATATTTTAAATGTAAATAGTGCCAGTTGCGGCAGAAGATGATCTTGCAATATGGCAATATCCTTCACTGGCACCTGTGATATTATGTCTTCCTTAAAAAATAGCTTACATTCTTAAACATGGTAATAATTTCTTTTTTTATAAATATGTAGTTCATATTTTTTACCACCACATAAAGAAATCACAAGTCTTGTCCATTCTGATTTTAAAATGTTGTGCAGTATTACATCTATTCCCTAGAAACAGAATATATTTTTATTTTCTTCAGTAATTTTTCTGGAAAGCAAGCCACATTATGATTTTATTTGTTTTACGGAAGTTGTTTATTAAGTTGTTTTACAGACACTTTACAAGTAGTAAACTTGATGTCACATGATCATCTGAGCAGTCTGCCATATTGCAATGCCGTCTCCTCCAATAGAAATAAATGATACCGACGTACCTTAAACAGAGTAAGGGTGACGTGGGGTTGTCAGACTAAAGGTGCCTAATGGTTGGGTGGAGTGTTTTACACTTAACAGCATATTTTATAAATATTTTCTCAATAGATAGTTGTGTTTTAATGGAATTTTAACGCTCTCTGTATTATGCATTTTAAACTATTCAATAAGTTGTCCCGTCCCTTATATTCTTGGTCACGAAGATCACAAAAATAATACTTAATGGAAAAGATGATTCTAAAGATAAGTGTCTGTATTATTTATTTTTTAGAATCAGAAAAAAATCATATACTGAAATTAAAATAACATTCCTACATCATAAAAGGAAATGACTTTAATGACCAAGAATTATTTCCAAGAAATTGCATTTACAATATGTTTTGATGGCATGTTTAGCTGTATGATTCATTTTAACTCATTTAAATCAATCAAATTAATGAAAGAACCATTTTATGTATATGTCCAATTGTAAGAAAAATATAAAGGGTTTTGGAATAGTGGAATTTTAGACATTGCATATCACATGTGACTATATTTCTTGGGGTATGCTAATATATTGATTGATATGTATCAATTTATCACACAAATAGTAACATTTTTTGAATACTTAAAACACATACAAATAGATTTCATTTGGCAGTAAAAACTTTTAATTTGATTTATATTAAGAATATGATTGCATTTATAAGAAGCATTACCATTATAGTATACATGGTGTTTTGAGGAGCATTTTCCCCATAATTTAGGAATGTTCCTGTCAATGAGCACACTACCGGAGTTTTCTTTTTATTTGTTCAGGTAAAATAAAAGCTTTAAGAAGTGCGTATCAGAGAAGCGAAAAGAAGATTAGCGGATAAGAAGCACGGTATTAATACTTGCCAATGTTATTAGTAATGTAGTGCATTATTTATATAGCACTCTAATATGCTATGTGTGCTTTTATTATTAAGTTTTTTTTACAAACATCTTATAAAAATGTAAGTTGTTTTAAAGTGAACAAATGTTTTTATAGTTTTATTTGGTAAATGTAAATTTGTAAGCATTTTGATTTATTATAATTATGTTATAATTAAATATTGTATATTTTTACAGAACTTTTTATCACAATCAGTGTTTGTTTCGTACTATCTTATTGTTGAGTATAAATATTATTGACTGTTTATTTTATATTTTAAAGTAAAATCGAGTACTTGCTCAGTGACTCCAGTTGCCACGATTTGCTTTAAATATTGTAAGGATGTATCAGGACTGTTGAAATGTTACAGTTCTTCACGCGAAGCCATGCACAGTGCTGCGTGGGTAGTCAGGCCTAATTTTCTCTCACGGTATCAATCTCATCATGAAATATTTAAAATAATCCTTAGTTCGTAACTCATTCGGTAATCCAATCATTTGAATTTTCTTTGCAAAATCCTTTAGTTCAATTTTGATCCTATTTTTAAAATTTCAATGAGTTTGTTATTGGTTGAGATTTTTTAACCAGATAAAATTTATAAATATTTTCAAGACCTTTTCTTTTTCAATTTTTTTCTCTCAGCAATTTATACTACCCCGTATTGGTGCTTTTCTTTCCATAGAAAATGTTATTATATCGTAGATGTATGCAAGCACGTGCAATCAACAGAAAGTATACGTTAATTTTTTCTTCAATGACTAAACTTTTAACAACTTTTTCATGTTATTTTGAAATATATGATGTATGTCTCAACTTTTCAAATAATTATCATTAAAGCGTTGTTAGATTAAGACAATATGAAAAGTTTTTTAATATTAAATATATTTATTAATGAATAGAAACCTTTGAGGTTGTACACTCATACTGGAGCTACAAGACTTAATGAATGTTATATAATAACAATAGATATTATTGTAAAGTATACTCTGTCCGATGCAGTTTCAGAATGCATTGTTTTTATTTGTTTCATTGTAAATGCAGTAATATACCTTACATTTTTAGACTTGCCGAAATCAAGACATAATACAAATGTGTAAATTGATTTGGCGGCGAGCACAGCATTCGCCACCTATTGTGTATGACTTATCAAATAAGGACTGAGCCATGCTGTGATAAATGGAATTTTCATTAATAAGATGGTTTTTATAATTCTTTAAAAGTATTTATAGATGAGGTTTTTTTTTCTCATTATGTACTACCCTTTAAATTTTTATTGTTTGGAAAAGTTTATAGTTTGGTAATACAGAACAAAATAATAATTTTGAACCTACTAATTTTTAGCATTCTGTATAAAAATGTGAATTAGATATATTTTTAACATTTGTTAATTCATTATTCCTCCCATATTATAGGTACAGAAGATCGCGATCTTGGGAATACATATTCCCGGTCGAAAGAGTCCAAATAAACAATGTGTTGGTAGTTGAAAGATTAAGAGCTTACGCAAAGAAAACTGGAAAGTGCTCCCCATCTCCTCAGGTAGCGGTTTTCTATGTTGATTTGGCATACATATTGTCTGGTCTTGTTTGCCTTTGTTCAAGAACATGTAGACAGCCGTGTGCACCACATTGTTATGTTTTCTACATTTAGATGGTTACATTGCTTGAATAAATGAATCTGTCAAACTTTTCATGATATGTCAATTTTTCATAACTCTGAGCCAGCTTAAATCTGCATAATGCAGCTCATCCGAGTAATCCAATATTGTTGTCAGTAATATAAATGAAGCAATAAAAGAAGGTGGGCATTGTCTCACTCATACTCAATATTCTCTGTAAGATACTAAGAGATAAGGAGAAGCCTTTGTTTTGCTTGAATTCAACTACAAATTAGTGCCATAGAAAATAATAAAACCAGATACATTTTTATACAATACCATTAAAATCCATAGAAAAGATAAGGAAATATTTTTTTTATACAGATGTTTAATGATAATAGTAACAAATATAAACCAATATCTCAAACCTCATACTAAAACAATAAGTCATATTTTGTGACGATTATTCATTTTAATGAGTAACGTATATTTGTGCATTGAATTTGTTATTTCACAATTAAAGTCGGAAGTCTTTTCCTTTATTAGGTTATTTATTCTACATACATATTATATCAGATATATTCATTCTATACAGTTGTTGTACTCTAAATATACATCTTCATTGTTCACAGGTACTTGTTATAACACACTATGATGATTTTATACTATACAACTCGGTCTTAAACTTATTACGACCTGAAAACCTCAAGTTTTTACACTCAACCAAAAGCTTTGGTCTCATAATATGGTAATATACTTTGGGAGCGTTATTTGTAACAACTTCCACTTATTCTGGAGACAACCAATAGTTGAGTTGCCTACAACATGTAATTATTAGCTTTATATACCACGAGTTCTATGTCTCTTGCCTCCTTCATTTCTAGCGTTTGTACAGTGCATTAACATTGTTCCATAAAACACCACATGTATTTGCCAGTTAAGTGTTTTTAAATCTCGCCTCTGTCAAACAAAAAATCTCTTAATAAAAGTTTCAATTAGTCAGTAAGTTGATTGCTCAAAATCTCAATCTTGATATTTTGATTAATTAATACATTATGTATTATTAGATTGATTTTTATTAGGTTGACGTACCAGCAATACATTTTTTACATTGTACTATTTATTATTTCAATCAACGAATGTGACTGTTTTTTAGATGAAATGGTGATTGTGCAGTTACTTGGTGTGAAGTTAGATTGCTTAATTAATTAGATAATGCAGTTGGTTTATAGTTACAACAGCACAAAAAAGTAAAAGGATAATAAAATAATGTTTTTAATAAATTTAAAATTCCTGGTTGAAATGATTGTAATAACTTCAGCAGAATGTATTACATAGTTGTTTAAGTTCGTACTTGTCCCAGGTCTCTGTCTCTCTTTGTATGTCTATTGTCTCTACCCTTGTAGGGGGCATGAACAATGACGAAAAGTAAATTCATTTTTACGTATGATTTACAGATCTATAAATTATGAACAAAATTATAAATTCAGTGACCTAAATCAAAAGTAACCCGAGTAATGTTTTATAATTTGGAAGAGTAGGCCGAGGGTGGGCAGTTTGAATAAAGTACATACATATAATGATATCTTAGTTCTTTTTTCATTTTATTAAAAATGTACATGTTTAGCCCTATCAGCCCGGATCGATACGATTGTGCGTTCACATCATATATATTTCCCACTAACTAAACCGTTTTTCGGGTTCAAACTGCCCTGCAATGATTGTGCGTACACGTGCAGTACAGTACACGATGATTGCAGGCCGGTTTGAACCCGAAAAACGGTTTAGTTAGCGGGAAATATTTTTTTATGTGAACACACATTCGAATCGATCCGGGCTGAAAGGGTTATATCATTTTTGGTATTACATATTTTCTAAAAATACTTGAATTTGCACTTAATTTTGTTTCAAATATGATTTGGAGATTTATCATTTTAAATTACATAATCAACAAAATGTGAAATGTCTAAATATTTTATAGAAATTGTGTATTATTTGAAATATTTTAAAGTACTGTCGATATAAGCTAAACTCCTAAAAATGAATGCTTCAGAGATTTCTCAAAAGTATTTACTTTCTGAATAAAATAATTTTGATCAATATATTTCCCACAACTTGTTCTAGGATATAACTATCGGTTCCCCTTTTAATGTTTTATGTAGAAAAAAATGAACAAAAAATAGTCATCCCACAAAATTTACTTAGGTAAACAAAGTGATATAGTTACATGTTAATTATAAATAAGGATAAAAAATAATATTCGTAAATACCCAATAAGAAAAAATTGCACACTTTGCTGATCAGTCATACAGGAATGTCACATTCTCTGTTACATCATTAATATAGGCATTACCTGATAAATTGTTTGCAAGATACAAAATAAGGTTCTGACAAAATAAAAGTGTAAAGCTATGTTGCTCTGGAATTAATGTAACAAAGTTCAATGAGTAGAGGAGTGAGAAGATAATGGATTATAAAGAGTTGGAAAGTGTGAATGTATATTTTATTCAAAGAATATTATTTCCCTGTGCTTATTTGATGTTTTAACTGAGCGTAAAGCTAAGCATGGAGAAGAAATATTAGCAAACATGAGATAATATGTAATTCAATAGTTGTTAATGGTCACATACATACAAATGTAAGAAATAAATTTCTTGTTACAGAGATAACTGCAATAAACAAAATGGTTTATTTTTCATACGATACAATAAATACAATAGTCAAGCCGTCTACTGTCAGGTTTCTTTTATATACAGAGTTCTTGTTACAGATCTTATTATATTTTAAACAATATTATCTACTGATGAACGAGCGAGCGTTACACAAATCAATAGATAATTCATACAGAATATTTTATGTAAATGTTTTAACGAAATGAAGTTATGTATTGAAAGACAACCATCCGCAGATATTTTCTATTATCATATATAGTTTTTAAAAGTACCTACTTTGAAAATACAAACCTACAAATACTTTACATCTTACAATCATTTGTATTTTTATTCTTGTCTATACAAAAAATACATTTTAATAATTACCATTTTTAAAAATCTTGCCAGAATCATAATTGATAAAATACACATAGTTTTAATGATACATTTGTTTATAAAAATTGTATATTGGAAATTAATATTATTTTTATTTTATAGTTGCATTATGTCCCCATATTGAAAGTATCTCACCATTATCCTTTACCCTTTCAAATTTATGTAATGAAATTGAATATCAACAATGATTATATCCTTAAAATAAAGAGATAAAAACCATGTAAATAAACAGTGACAGCGTTTTTCTTCTTCCTTATCTTCTTTTTAGCATCAGAAATATCCAGTAGGTAACTGGTACATTGATGAAACTGCATATAAGAAATACAATGGAACACCGAATATCCCTGGCGATTGAGAGGTACTCGAGTCTGGATAATTAAAAAGTAAAGTTAATCCAAACTACTTATGTTTTTATTAAGTTACACATAAAAAAGACAAACATTCTGTTTCTGAGCATTTAGTAATTACTTTTATCGCTTTCAACCCGGATCGATACAATCATGCATTCACATAAAAAAATATTTCCCGCTAAGTAAACCGTTTTTCGGGTTCAAACCGGCCTGCAATGATTGTGTGTTCACGCGCATATGAACGCACAATCATTGTAGGCTGCTTTGAACCCAAAAACGGTTTAGTTAGTGGGAAATATTTTTTTATGTAAACGCACAATCGTATTGATCCCGGGTTGAAAGGGTTATAGAAAGTCTATGATTTTTCTGTGCTTTTTGTAGCCTTATTTTTTGTTTGAATTTTTTTCTACACCTATACTTTGCAATACTTTAAAGCAAAAAGACTGTAATCAATATCATCTTGCCTTTCACAAAATTCAAATAATTCAGTTACGGCCTATAACAACTTACTTTTCAAGAGTATAATTCTTTCCAAATGTAATGATGTAATAAAATTATATTGAGAAAACTACATATCTCTTATCAATCAGAACCCGCATGAGATTGCGTCCAAAAATTTGTAAATAATAAAAAATGTAAAACTATTACTATAATCGCAGAAAATTAAAGGCAGGTAATTAATAATTACGCAAATCACGTAAAGCGGTCACGGTCCCTAGAAAATTAATAAACGGCGCGCGGTGTGTGCAAGCTGAAGTGTCGTCGTTCGAAAGTGCGTGTAAACCCAAGCATTGTTGGCGAGCGAGTGAGTCGCAAATCGGTTTAATTCAACATTCAACTCTGTTTTCGAACGATGTCACTTTAACCAAAACCTCCTGGAGGTGTTGCTTTAACTCGGGACTTGGGTCACTCGGGACGGCTCATTTCGCCGTTCGATCGGCATCGGTTTGGTTCGGCTAAGCCGCTCGGCGGAACACTCCGCATTCCGCCGCCGAATGGCGAAGTGTTCCGACGACGCCGAGCCGAGCGGCGCGTACCGCGCCGTCTGCGTGCGGTTGTTTCGTATTCTCCCATTGCTTGAGACAATTTAAATCGAGCTGTCGAGAACACAACTAGAGTCGACTCTCTGGCAGAATAACTCGGTTTTTTCGAATAAACTAACTCAAGTCGCCCATCGCTATGCTATCTCATAACATATGAAAAATTAATGACTCAAAGTTCCATACAGCCAGCAGCAAAGCCAAGTAAATCGAAGTTAATGGAACTTTGAGTCGTCTATGCGAAATATAAAATTGTTAGATTTTTGTAGAAACAGACATAATTATACGCAATCGACGCAACATAAATGGCGTTCGTTATTTAGTTGTTATTGACAACCGTGAAAAGTCATAGATAAAGCATAACAGACGCGTGTTTGGATATTCACCATATATAAAGTACTTACCAATGTTCACTTTCACCCCCTCCCCCCCCCCGGTTGCGTGTTTACTCTTACGCATTTGGTGAACAAATTAACAATTAGGCATGAACAGTTCACTTTCTGGAACAACTCGATGAACGAACACTTCGGTCGACTGGATGTAATTCCCAATCTCTAATGTGTACACAAAATACAGGTCACATCAATATACAGAAACTGATTCAGGTTCTGAATGAATTTTTTTTTATTTATTATAATTGAAACCCTTAATCGCACTAGAGAGAAATCTTTTGCGTGAATTTATACAAGCATATTTATAGAATTTATAATCATATGTAGTTACATGTTTACTCGTGCAGAGAGAAACACTTTTCATGCTCACGCTGCTTATAAACATTAAAATAGATTTTTAGACAACATGAGTTTATTTATTCCTTAAGGTTGTTTACATTGCAATTAGTATAATTATGCATATCGACGGTGGAAAGGAAAAAATGACGAAGCGATAATTTGGCCGAAATTGAGTTATATATATAGTTGAGTTATATATAAATCAATTTCGGCCAAATTGTCACTGGTCATTTTTTCCTTTCCACTGTCGATATGTATTTGGAAAAAAACACCTAAAAAAATAATACATCTATATTATGTTTAGTCACATCTAACATACTTATGTAACATAATCTCTCGGGCTAAAACTCCTGACATCTTGGCCACTAAGGGCCCGTTGTTTGATCAGAAGTAAGAGTTAAGAAAAAAGCATAGATTTTTGCATTCTCCACCAATCAAAACACCCGTTTTCATAAAAAGCTTTTTGCTTAACTCTTAGTCTAACTTCTGATCAAACAACAGGCCCTAAGTGGTCTTGGTCAGTAAGTGATAGGCTTACGGCAAGCATGCCAAATTATGAATTCATGTTTGGTAATTCATTTACACAATGTAATATAATAAAATAATTCAATGTGGATTCTGGACCCTCCAGAATATTCTCATGAGATGGAGGATGCCAGAGATAATTTACAATAAAAATCGCTGATTATTGTATAGGATGGCGCGTTCCATTACTTCAGGATAATTGAACTCTGTAAACAATATTAGTCATACTTTTAATAATTTTATTAAGAATTTACAACTTTACCTATAGTATTTTTAGATGAGACCTTTCAAGGTCTAATTCGTCAGACATATTGAGTGAGGAGGACATTAAAAACTTATGTTGGGCAGCGGAAACACAAATAAATAGAACACATTGTGTAAAAAAACTAACCCATAAAAACAAGTTTTTATTACACTCCCTTTCTCATTGAATCAGGTTTCGTGCCTACTGCACGCATCGGGGTCATTACTCATTTGTATTGATTCCAATTTGAAAAAACCATTAAAATTTCTAAAAAACCAAAATTATACTATAATTATAAAAAAATTTAAACAAAAATTTGTTACATCATTTTTATTATCGCCACGAGTCTGCCTGCAAAGTTTCAGCTCGATTGGATCACGGGAAAAGGGTTAAAAATCGATCCAAAGTGTTTCCGGCAGACAACAAACCCCAGACGCTACGAGTTAAAAGAAAGGGAGTAATAATAGGTAAGTTTGTAAGACTTCCCAAAACAAATAGGTATTTTAAAACCCCTTGATTGCTACCATATTAATATTAGATAACAGTTAGTACGGGTATTTTTGATACAATAGCATTCAGGGTTAATGAGCAGAAAGTGATTCTTGACCAACAGCAAAGAATACTGGTATGGTGGTTGGATTTATACTTGCTAATAATTTAAGCATACTATCTTGTAATATCATTTAATTATCAAACAATTGTATGGTAATGATAGCATATAAACTGTTTTAAGTTAGCTTAAGTGCATCCAAATTACATTATAGATATGTAGATAGATTATGGTATCAGCAGATCTCCGTTGCATCTGGATGTTCTTAAAGAAATACCCACTTATTTAAATCAGAGTGATACAGATTTCTATCATCAAATTTCAATCTTGAATATTGGTTAAGATATAATATTCTGATAAACATTACATAAAATAAAAATAAAGACTAATATTGTTAATTAAAAGCATACAAATATTAAATTAGGGTCAATATGTCCTCCATAATGAAATATATGTTGATATGTTGGCAGAAAGCATTCTGACATCTCTCACAAAAACTCGAAATGGAAAAAATATGTACATCCTGTCTATTTTTTAATGTTGGGGTAACAATCACCAGGCAGGGGGCCACGCATGAATTACATTGCATTTTACACCGAAGTTTTTTTTTAAATGGAAAATACTTGAGTTGCTAGAATAAACTTCATGGAGTAGAATTTTATCATGAATCTTCATATTCATTTTTTAGATTTCTATGTTGTTTCAAATTAATATTGCACTGGCACGTTTTTGTATTCCATAAACCAATACTGAAATGTAAACATAAAAAAGCTAATAAAGAAAAAAGTTTGTATAATATGTTTTTTTTTTTCTCTTTATTTTTGAAAAAACATATTGAATTTGGAAAAGAACAGTTTATCAAAGGATTTATCTGAATTTATTCTCACTTGTCATTTAACACGGAATGAAATTATATTACGTTTTATCTTACCTGTATATGTACTTCAATTTGTTAATCATTTTTGAAATTCCCTACAGAGTTAATAACCCTATAATTCTTATGAACACACAACTCCATAAAAGTGACGCACAAAAGTAATGTTTGGCAAAGAATTTCTCTTTCCACATCCATTTGCTGAAAATATTTATGTTTTATATCAGTTCCTATTTGCAAGGGTGTAATACTTTGCATCAATTGTGTAATTTTGTCACTTTCGCTTAGTTCTTCATATCCATTCAGTATGTATCCTACAATCGACTGTGATGAAACTTTTTCATTTCCAACAAATGTTCTGAATAATCTGGAATTTAATAAAAAAGATCCTGCACATTTAAATAATCTAAGAATCCAAATAGTCTATATTATATTAAAAAATGATTTGCTATTTATAACAGTTAGAACATAATGCATCATCTACAGTAATACTAGGGTGCCACCACGATAACTTGGCGTGCGAGGGAGGTCGCCCCTGTCGCGAAACAGAAGTTGCCAGGTTGTAAATTTATTACACAATACATAATGTACTGAATATCCGGTGACCAGTGTCAATATAAATTTGGTCGGGTAACAGCGCGCTCCGCGGCGGCCGCTCTATCTGTTAAACTATCAGACGGTAATATCGGTCCATTATTTGCTTTTTCAGCTTCGCAAAACTTTAATACTTAATTGGCAATTGTTCTTGCACCACCCCGGACTGTTTTGGTTGTTTTGAACATTTGAACATCAGTGTATATTGGTAATCAACATGTCACAGCTCCCGAGCAAATACAAAATTGTACTGAATTACAGGGCGAGGGGTTGTCGCCGGGTGCGGGCGGGGCGGGTTTTAGTTCCAATCCTGCCGCACGCCAAGTTATGTTAGGCAGGCAATACTAATACTAAACATAAGGCTGAAGGACTATGTGAGGAGTGGGGCACTGTCACTAAGCGCAGGAGAGGAGACGTAATAGAAGGTGATTGAATGTTAATTATATTTAGTTGCAACTAATCACTAAGTTTTCTAAGATATCTAGTTTCTTTCCTTTTTTTGCTAATATTTATTAATTCTACTAGAATAAATAAAATAATGGTCTTTCACAAAGTTACACAAGAAAATTTCAGGAAAAAAAAAAATCAATACAAATAACCGGCCCAATCCTCATGATACAAACTGGTTTTCAAAATTAAAATATAGATTCCTATGGTGATTTATTTATCAGTCCTCACTGGCACTGACATATTAGCTGCCAGCCTTATTTATCGTAAAGATAAAACAAATAACATACTGAATTTTGCCATTTCAAAAAGTGAATAGTATGGTCTGTGTCAGGATGGGGTATAATAATATAGTAAACCAGTTTAGTCATAACACTCGCACAATGGCAATAGTCTTATGACAATAATTTGTTATGAATTTGAAAATGGATTTCGTAAACCACAGCCACCTCAACTCTGATCATACGATCACATGAAAGAAAATAAAATTAATATAAAAGAAACAAATTTTATACTCTATGAACCTTTGCGATGACCCCAAAATTTTTATTTTCATAATTTCTGTATACAATCAAATTATTTAATTTAATAAGGCCAGTCATCTCCTAGGACAGCAAAGGTGAACCTTTTTAGGTGTGCGTGCCAAAATTTCTCAAATATTATTTATCGACTGTAACATGCCAAGTGTTTTTTTAATATATATTTTTGATGTTTATAGTGTCAACTTTGTGGTTGGACATAATTATTAATGTTAATTAATTTTAAACTATAACATAAACCACTTCTTCCTCACTCAAATTCACGATCGCTACTATTATTACTGATAAGATATTCTATCAGCATATGACAGTTTAATCTTTGGTGTATACTCGTATGTTTAGTGAGAGTCATTAGAAAGACCTGACGAGGGCTAAGGCACTTCTGATAGTTTCATTGTTTAGAAATCTAGATGTCAATTTGTGCACAGTTGTAAATTTTCTTGCATACCATAAAGACAAAACTAAAAGTTTTAGATGTGCACTTGCTGTAAAACTATTTTCAGGCATTGACAAACTTAAAATGTTTTAAAGGTATAGGATTTTTCTTTTTTATTAATTAAGCCGTTATAATAAATATATTTTAAAGGTATAGGATTTTTCTTTTTTATTAATTAAGCCGTTATAATAAATAAAATGTTTTAAAGGTACAGTAGCCGGCAAACATCTTGAAATTCTGCGGCGTAGTGGGGGGACGTTTGCGCATCTACCTTTCTACCAACGAGACCCAAATTTCGTCTTCTGCGCATTCCCCCACTTAGCCAAAGAATTTCATGAAGTTTGCCGGCAACTGTATAGGATTTTTCTTTTTTATTAATTAAGCCGTTGTAATAAATATAATATTTTAAACCTTTTAACATGTCGGTACAATAGAGAGGAGATTTGGCAATAACGTTACATTTAGATAAACAAGCATTGTAGTAATAATTTACCTTGTTCAGGGCTCCACTTCATCCAGGCAGATCGTTAATGTGAATCTAAACAATGCGCAGATAAGATAAAATTAGCTAGCACACGGACTGCTCAAATTAATGATCTGCCTTGCTAATGTGGAACTTTGAATACGGTCACTGGCGAGCCAAGTAATGGCATTTGAATCCTGAAGCTATAGACATAGTATATGAAGACCACGGCAAGAAGTTGTAAACTAACATTCAAGTCATTTTGAGATAATTAGACATTTGCATTTCGCCTTTGAAAAATATGTTTTATTGCTAATTCAAATTTAATTTTTATTGATTTATGTCAACAAAGTATTTACAAAGAAAAAAATAATAATTTAAGCACAAAAAATAAAAATATACTAATTTTCCCTAAAAAAATGTAGTTTACAATAATTTTTTTCGCTTCTGGAACTCATTTTTAATAGAATAACACCTTTTTAAAATTGGTAAAACACGAACATCAAACAATCCTTCAAATCCTATCCGTTTTTACCATCCATTATCCAAAATTACAATTTTGCTCTAATAGCTTTTATTTGTTAAAAGCACCCTAAACGACAGCGACAGCGACCTAAAATGTAGGTTAGGCAAAACATCGTAATGATAAAGCTTCCCTTGAGTTTACGACTCAGTTCTTCAGTAACAGTGGTGGCGACTGGACAAACCCCGCAACGGCTTAAGACAGACCATTTATGCATATGCATAAAGTAATAATATAATATAATATAATATAATATAATATATTATAATATAGTATAACATTAACAAAAAGATTGGTTCAGAAAGTGCTAGCGACTCCATGGGGACAGTGTGAACTTATATTACAGTAGAAAGTAAGCTTTCTATTATGAAAGTTTTTACGAGCGTGGGATAAAGAACAAACATTTCTATCTCTGGGTGAATCTGATGGAAAGCGTGGATATAAAGAAATTTCTACTATACTATGTAATTATTTGCAAATCCTAGAAAAAGAAAAGCAATTTAGCCATATTATGCTGTATTGCGATAGTTGCTTTGGCCTAAATCGGAACAGAGCTGTGCTTTCCATGATATCATATTTTATGAAAACAGCTACATTTATACAAGCAATAAAGATATCATTTTTACTTCCTGGTCATACAATTATGCCCGTCGATTCTATACATTCGGCTATTGAAAGTTTTGTGATTTGGGCATCGAGTGATTTGTGCACCTTATGTGAGGGCTAATCCTGAAAATTATAAAATAACACTGATGACACATGATGAGTTTCGTGATTGGAAATCTTTTTCGCTGTCTTACTTGCCGGCAAAACATAAAATAAAATTTAACGAGCTTAGAAGTGTGTCATTTAAACAAAACTGTCCCAATATTGTATTAAAATTTGGCTTTTTTGATGATAGCAAGATAGATATTATTGACACAGAAAAATTATTAGATCCTGCCAAAGTTCTTCGGTAATCAATTCTTTACTGGTGCAACTGTACAAAGAAAGACTGAAAATATCAAAAGCAAAATATAATGACCTGTATAAATTATGTGAAAATGACATAATTCCCAGAAGATTTCTTCATGAATACTTAACACTCCCCCATGATTCTAAAGGAGGTACATAGCTTATGTTTTAGCAGAATCAAATGAGGATGATGCAAAAGTATAGCACTGTGCATTTGGTGTTAGTTACCAAAAATTTTTAAATTCTTTTGAAATTCGTTTGTGTGTACATCCAACAAAGTATACCTGTGCATTTATTTATCTTACAGCATTTTATTGTAAAGAGAACATACTAAGCAATAAATATATAATTGAATTAAATGTACTTTTTAAAATTAATAACATTTCTTATTAATTCTTTCCTATGGATTGTAATGCGGGAATTCCCGCTTTTTTAGAATACCATTAGTGTGGAACTTAATCGTTTCCAAGAATTAATATTAATAATGCTGTCTCTATTTCATTTGCAACAAATTGTATAGCTATCCTCCTCATTGCATGTATTACCTTTCATTAGTGTTTGAACAAAATTGTTTCTTACAATCGTACAGAAATCCAAAAACCTACACTAATTCTTAAAATTATGTAGCATTTTTTTTCAATAATTTACTTATAAAAACTTAATTATTACCATTAATTAATATCAATAATGCTCTCTATCTCATTTCCATCAAATTGTATAGCTATCTTCTTCATTAAATTTCTTCTTAGAATCGTCCAGAAATACAAAAACCTACACTAATTCTCAAAATTATGTAGCATTTCTTTTCAATAGTTTTTATATACATATAAGTTGAACGTAAAACATTTAGATTGATAATGCCCTCATAAGGCAAAACGAGCCTCATAAAAATTAAAAACTAGTAACTAGTAGAACTAAAAAACGAACATTTTTATTTCCATATGTGCACATTTCTTATAATGAGCAAAACATTGTAAGCAACAAAGGGTATCGTCAAATAACCGGGCAAAACAACGTAACTGCCATTTATCCTCAAAGCAGTGGGAATTAAACAATTTTTATAACGATAAGCGAAAGATATTAATAAAATAAATACTCAATACAAAATTTAGTTCATAAAGTATATGCCTTAAAAAATGAGAAGAAAAATCTTCAATTAAAAATAAATATATGACAGTGCTACCAGAGCAAAATTTATATTAACCATAAATATTCCAATTAAATTAAAATGCGTGTTGATTTCAGAATGATGGCATGAACATGTTATTATTGAAGATATCAGGTTCTTCCCATTAGTAACTGATTTGATTTTTATGAAAAAGTGTAGTTAACATGTTCATCTTCAAACATGTTCTAATTATTTTTAAGTTCTGAACTTATTTCCAATGGAAAGAGCGTACAATATTTAGTTTAGACGGCTTATAAACTCATTTTTGACAAAAATGTTAGTTAACAAATTCTTGTCATGGGGTCTTCATATATTAAAATATTCAACTCAAAACATTTACAAATATTTCCATAAAGTAGCTGGCCACATTTATTTCAATTTGACAAATCAAAATATTTATACCTCACCTTGAAGGTAATGTTGATCGTAGATAAAACACTTTATGTTGAAATTCAGGTAAAGGTAAATGTCTATCAAGGTTACTTTCTTCGTGTTTATTTACATCATTCTTAGCATCAGTACCACTAAAAACATAAAACCGTTTAGCAACCTCAGCAAATGCAAATACAAAATAGTATATATATGCAAAAATGAATATATATATATATAGGTACAAATACATACCTAAATACCAGGCGCGTGCAGTGGGAACAAGAAGCATGAAAAGATATCAAAATTAAATATTTATCTGGCAAAATGTTATAAAATATTAAAAACTGAATAAAATGTTAATTATTGTGATAGGAATATTACGATATATGTCTTATTTCGATTCCTTTTCAAAATATATGCTTAGAAAAATGTCATGCTTCTTGTTCCCACTGCACGCCCCTGCTAAATACTAAATTAAATACAAGACTGAAAGAAATATTTTCTCTCCATAGGAAAATGTAGAAAAGAATATACTCTAAGGCAGCAGTTTCCAACCTTTATGCAACTACAACTCCCCGAAAAAAAAAATTCCGTGCCTAGCACTGACTATTAAATCCATTATTTTGTGTTGGAAACGCTAGAACCATAAAGGATGCCATGAAGTGGTCGCATACTAAAATTTTATAAATTCTATTACAACAGCAACTCTCAATATAAAAATTAGCAAATTGTGAACAAATCACTTAGCATAAAAACATGATGCAAAAATGAGCATAAATACACCACGGAAGCAGAGCGAAAATACACGCAAAGTAAAGTATAGCTAAATCTGATTTATTCATAATCTTAGGGCCATAATCTAATCGCAGAGCCTAACAGCAAAAATACACCAATGGCTGTGTAGCGGCCGCTATCGGCCACTATAGCCGCCTACAGGAACTAACAACACACAACATGCAGACACCAATGGTCGTCTAGCGGGCAGTACAGTCATCTGCAGGGCCTTGCAGCGAGCAATCAACGATAGCCGATTGCTTAACTGCTGGTTCACATAAAATTGTAGGGCGAAGGTTTTCATTCGCAGTCACAGAAAATGAGCAATACCTTTTGCACCTTGCAATGCAATGCAGGCTTGCGTAGAATGAGTCCATTCTGGTAATGATTTTGTGTCGTTTCAACCTCTTTTCAATATTTCCAAATTAAATGACATATATTAATTTGTAACATGGGCTCAGAATGATGAATTCAAATTATGAATTTTTAAATTATTCACCACTGCCAATCTTCAGTTTCATAATCTAATTTTATGTATTCCAACTACTAAATACCTGAACATAGCGTAAATATAACTAACACATCACAGCTCTAATGATGATTTCTGAAACCGGAATAGATTCATAGAGACTTACATTCTGTACTCCAACATATCAAAAATAAACCAAAAAATCAATTTATTAAAAAAAGTTAGCAAACAAACAATATTTACTAAGGGCCGGTTGTTTGATAAGTAGTAATAGTAAAAGCATAGATTTTTGCATTTCTCACCAATTAAATAACTGATTTTCAGCAACCAGCAATAGGAATAAATTATTCCTAAAAAATCAACTTACCATAATGGATTATTTCCCATCATTGTAATTGCAGATGCGAGCATTGCAATCAACTGAGATTTTTGCAAATTAATATGGACACTCTTGGGATTGTTAGCATCGGCACCGGCGGAACGGATAACAGTGGAGGCAGCCTCCATTACATATACATCGCTCTGAGGAATGGATTGGCAAATTGTCCAAACCTGGTTAAGATAAATAATCATCAATCACTAAAACAACTGATAACAATATTTTTGACATGTTCCTGGAATTCCCTGTGTTCAATGCATGAACAAAATCAGGTAGACCTCTTTCCATTCAAGAAAGACAGTTGAATTAGTATGTAGGGGCAATGCCCCGATTGCATCACGAGTTCATTATCCAGCTGTTAGCGCAGCATCAACACCTCATTACCCAGGTCCATTGACCAACAATCGAGTTACCACGGTGTCAGCAGTAGGTGGTGCAATACTCACGGCACAAGCCGAAGATGTACATTCATCAGCCATTGTCAAATACTACTGGCATAAACACCCCCAAGGCATTGCCTCGTACAAACATCCAGCGTGCAGTTTTTAACTGATCCGCATTAGCGATTTCATTACAAAGGACATTTTACTGTCTTTTGTCTGTCGGCCGATCACCTTAATTTATGCTGATTGGAATAAGTCCGGTCATGAACCACAGCAGATACACAGCTGGAAGGGGAATACACAAAGAGTCAATCAGGATACACCCTACCCGGTCTGACCAGCGACGCTCCACCGATACCACCACGGCTCTCTACGCCAGCTATCTCGAGTTACTCACGGGCTATGACCACAGGCAGTCAACCATCAGATACGGTAGTCCCCAGAACTCCTACACAGCAATGTCACACTGCAGGCCTCGTCCAAGACGCTCCGGCTACACAGCCTCGGCGCTCTACGCCGGCTGTAGACGCCAGCTACAGACTCGTGATCGTCACCGTCGGGTCGCATACACTGCCTCGACATTCCGACTGTACTCCCGGCTATCGTCGCATCTGCGGACTCTGGATCCCCACCTATAGTCATCGGCTACAGGCTCCAGTACCACCACCTCGCTCGTAAACCTTCATCAGCTCTTTCCGGACAATAAAACCATCAAGCACCTGATTGTCCTTTTACTCCCCACCACTATACAACCACTTCCCTAAAAGTATGTGTCAACTGTGCGTACAAAGCACATTGTTTCCGTAAACACCAACACAACGAAACAATGTGCGATATGCACATGGCTTACACATATACTAATTTGATTGTCTTTCTTAAATGGAAAGAGGTCTACCAGACAAGATTACATACACATAGATACACATACAGTTTTAACAATTGAGCCCTTGCCCGGAATAACGTTGTATCCAACAATACTCTCATTCCCAGAAAAATTGTAAAAATTGAACCAGTTAAAATTTATTACATTTTGTATTTTAAATATAACAAACATATAATTCTTAACTAATCTCAATATAAAATAGGGAAAAAAGGTAATTAAATTTGAATCTATTGTAAAAAAAACATGCTGAATCAGTGGAAAAACGTTGTATATGAAATTTTCACAAACAACGTTATTCCGCAAAATGTTTTTTATTTATTCTGCTTTACTTAATAATGCTTTTTAAAAGCAGCATGCTCATCTAACATGAATTCACAAATGTCATCGAGGTCCTTGAGCTTAAACAGCCTTATTGGCAGTGGATTGAAATAGGTACATTGAAGTTAGTTCCAGGCTCCCTAACTGCATGATTTTTTTCCAAACGGTAGCTAATATTCCCCTTCTTCCACAAAGAGTTGGTAGAAGGCTATAGGAGGTGCATGATTCTAATTCTTTGTGGAATTTTCGAGCTCTGATTGTGATGGGATCATTAGTAGGTAAAGAGCTTTTACGGAATGATAAGTCTCTCGTTACTTATCTCTGTCTGTTTGCTGAATATGGCATCGGACATTCAATTTCTCAATACACAAGACGAGATGATTACTTTTTTGATTGTAATTCAGTAACCTGAATTCTGATTGAATATTTATATTGATATTAAAATGGAGAAAATATCCCGGATTTAAAGATTTTTGGCTCAAACTCGACCCTACTAAAAAGAACGAGGAATTAAATAAACTTTTTGTATCGGTATTATATTAAGTTACGATATAAAGAGCACTATAATGCCAGCATGATTAACAAAAAGCATTTCAAATATCAATATGGACAAATCAATTGAGTAAAATCGGTTAACGTTCGACAAAATAATATTGTCACATATGAAATTACAATATCAATCAGAACTGCCAAATCGTATACAACGTTATTCCACAAACATGTTCCGGCGGGTCAATTGCAGGTTTTATAATATTTTTTCTGGATAAACACTCCTTTCCTGCATCCTTTAACTTATTGGCTTTGATATCTTTCCAGTTTAAAACATTAGATGTTCGTTTTCTCCCTTTATTCATGTGAATTAAACCACGCTCCACGATATTGACGCGCGGCAACGCCATTTTGAGAAACAATATACAACGTTCTTCCACAAACCAATAACTTTAAAAAGCAGCCAGAAGCCTAAATATTTTTTTCTTGACATATTATCTACCTAAACGATGCATAATAACATACCCAACATAACTTCATCAATAACTCAAAATTGACATTTGTGTTGGATACAACGTTATTCCGGGCAAGGGCTCAATTATTTGATTTCTATTGTGGTTTTGTTTTGTACTATTATAACACAGAAGATGGATGACAGGTAACACATCCAAAATAACCTATTTATTTTATTTACTTTTTTGCGAAGGATCAAAGATCTTAGTGCGAAGAAGTGGCTTAACCAAAAGACATGAGCATTTTTGTGCCACGGGAACTTAGTAAGAATGGTACCTTATGGGAAAGGAGAGAAGATGAAGGACAGTGAAATGAAATATGCTAACTTTTTTATTAAAATATTTATATATGGAAAATATTTCTTAATATATACGCAGATAAAAACAAGTAAATGGCCAGCCAGTATAGCAAGCCAAAACAAGATTGATGACTGTAAAAAAATTCTGAACTCCGGGAACTCAATATCTACATCAAAAAATTATAATAACACTACCATTATAAAGAAAAAATGTGTGACTTTTTTACTGACTGACGATTATTAAAAGATTTGCTTCCGTTGTGCCGTTTGTTCCACCAGAATTTTATTGTTTTTAGAAACAGCTCCCATACAGTACTACATATTAGTGAAGTATATGCCAATAAATCAGCTCTGATGAAGATTTTTCCTTGACAAATCAGCTCTGATGAAGATTGTTCCTTGAAAAATGTAGTAAACTACAAATCTTTATCAGAGTGGTTTGTTATTTGACTTGTATTGAAAAAAAATGAATTTTTTAATATCAATATAAATTTTTGTAATGATAGTTTTGCAAAAAATAAGTCAGAACAATGTATTGAAAAAAAAAACTTTGATATTGCATATCTCCATTGATATTAATTAGGACATGGTTGCTTGAACATAATCCATGCAGGTTCACCTGTAAACCATTGTAGACTAATTCTGTTACACCTGTATAAAATTTTAAAAACAACAGAAAGTATTCTCGAAACTCAAAATATTGAAAGTAGATAAATTTTTAGATCAAGCTGTACAAGATAACTTTTATTTGGCAATACCAGATTTTACATAATCAGTCTTGATTTCTTTCCCAATTGTGTGATCAGAATATCTGTATTAACTTAACTATCGTCCCCTAGTGTACTACAAAAATCTTTTCCAGTAATCCTTGCAGTAATTCTTTCCCTGTTTTACGGAGAAAGAAACACTCACCATTTCCATAATATTACTGAGTCGTAGCCTCTTGCCGTCTCTAACGCCAAAATCTAATGTCTTCCAATCAGTAAGTTGATTATTAGACCTGTCAATGCGAGCCCAGCTCACACATCTTAAATCTATAAGCAATCCACAGGCTGACCTAATAAGCTAAAATCAGAATATATTAAAAAACATATGGATCAGCAGGTAAGTGGCTGCTTCTCAATTGCATTCAATTCATCATAAAAATTAATAAATTATGTATATAAATAAGCCTACGTCTGTATTCACCGCATATTCACCTTATTCTGATCATTGTGTAAAAGAGGGTCCAAAATTTCTCCTTTTATTTTGTTCTTGGTCTTAGACTTACTTGCATTATTTGATTCATTCAAAATACTATCACACATATTTTCCAGTCCTTTGACACCCAATCCATCAATTTCCAATATATCAGAGAAGGAACTGATTGTTCCCCTCGACCTTCTATTTAATAAGCCTTTCAAACGAAGTTGGCTGATAGCCAATCTGAAATAAAATTTAATATTTACCATATTGTACACTGATTAAATAAATATCCAGAGAAATCGAAGGAAAATTTACAAAAACTCTTAAAAAATTAAAAATAAATAAAATAATATTTTTAATTTGTATTTGTAATATTGTAAATTGTAATTTCCAGGATATTGCACATTTCTAATGAAACAATAATTTCGTTGTCTGTCCGTCCGTCCATCTGTCTGTCCCCGTAACTTCGTATAACATCTGTAATTTTGTTCGAATTCACGGCTAAAAAAACGGCCGGAGATGGGGCTTGAACCCCGGGCCACCAAACATATTTGTTTTTGAAGTGGTACAAATGTGACCACATATTGGTTTGTGATAGCTAAAATAAGAGAAAAATGTCTTTGAATCAATGTCTCACGACGATTCGAAGACATTTATTTATCACTGCAGCATCGCAGACATATGACACCACGAATCAATAACCAATCATTTGTAAGATTTTGAACAGAGTACCCTTATGACTGATAAATAATCAATTGAAGATATTCGACAATATAGTATATATGCACCCATGAAAAATCATTGGGGCGTAAATTAATGGTTCGTGTCTTAGATAAGCTCTGTTCTAACAATGTGTAGTATAGTATATTTTTGATGGGCCACGGAGAGGCGGTGGTGGCTATGTCGTTTAGTAGCCGCATTGCCGTGGCGATGCAAAAGAATGTGAAATAACAAATCGGTGTGAAATGAGAATAGGGAAATTTCAATTTTTATGTTTTTAGTAGAATAATCTCTACTTTGGTCTAGAAAATATGTCTAAAAAAATTGTATATATCAAGAGTATAGATGATTTAGAAATTCAACATTTTAAATTCCCGCCAAAAACTTTATTTTACTGGTCACGCCTATGTGCGTCATAATTGTATGGTACCCAGATGTACAAATACTACGGCACTACACCAAATATGCAAATTGATATATAACGACCAATCATTTGCCTTCTAGGGCTGGTTGTTTGATCAGGAGTAAGAGTAATAGTTAAGAAAAAAGTACAGATTTTTGCGTTTTCCACCAATCAAAACACCCATTCTCGTAAAAAATCTATGCTTTTTGCTTAAGGGGGTATTCTAGTCTAGAAATTTTAAAAAATCAAAAAATTTTTTTTTGTATATTTCGTAAGTTTAGACATTCAGATTATGTCCTCAAAAGAATTTTTCAAAATTCCAATTATTTACCGAGATACAGATATTTCGATGGCGCGGTGAGTAACCGGAACAAATCGAACAATAGAGGGGGCGACGTTGCCGGCTACCTGCGGATGGATTACCTCATAAAACCTTTCTTATATACTATACCTAAATAATGTATATTTAACTGAAGGTCATATTAACATATTTTTTTGGAATCTTTTCGTTTTACTATTTAGTTCAGGTTATTATCGAGTCAATCTTTAAATGTTGTTGACGTGCGTTCTCTGCGAATATTTTACAAATATTTTGAGTCTATATTATAGATTTATTGTAAAATGGATAAAAAAAGTTCAAAATACATACGGTGCTAAGCGTGCATATAGAAAGACGAAAAGACAATTTAGAGGTAATCAACATACCGTAGAAGAAGAAATAAGTTTCACTAGTGCATCCGCAGCAAAATTGAAAAGATCGGGTGACGAAGAAGTTATAATAGAAAAAATTACGGCTATTGCATTTTAGAATTTTTATCTATTTTTACGTCACTTTTATTATTAATTTTGTGTTCTAGATGTAAGCAAAATATAAAATTTTCATTATATGTCAAAATATAAAAATCATTGAATTCTTTAATATGGATTTTTGCTCCGAAACACATAATGCAGGAACGCAGACCACTGAAATTGCTATTTTTCTCGCTGTTAGTATTTTCAATAAAGGTTTTATACCCATTCTAAAATTACTAAATGTTATGGGAATCACGATTGGTCCAGAAGCCCATGTGTTCGCTGGGCTCTAGACTAGAATACCCCCTTAACTATTATACTCTAACTCTATTATACATAACTACTGATCAAACAACCAGCCCGTAATGGAATTGTATTTTTAAAGATTTTTATAATAAAAATTATGAATGAAAACATTACCCCACATCATTCATACTGATTCACGGATTATAATTAATATTTATGAATCTATCTATACCTATAAAACTCAATATCTGTCTGTCTGTTCTCTATACCGTTTGTATGATTCGTTTAAAATTTTGCATACTTTTGCTTTGGGACCCAACGGGTAACATGGGCGACATTTCCCCCCTATTCTCATACCCCTTTCCCTCCCCCTAATATATTTTCGATGCAAATCTTTATTGTTCGACCGATCGGACTCAAAATTTGGAAAATTATTCTTTAGGACTCAGTGGGTAACGTAGGCGACATTTCCCCTCTATTCTTTTACCCCTAAACTCAGACATCTACTAAACATGCAATTTTGACTTACAAAGAACAAATTTTGACATACATAGAAAATACATTTCTCCACGACACAAAATTAAAAAATAAATATTTTTACTTCTTTCCGAGAAAAAAACTGATATAATAGTGGACAAATACGCTTATTTTATATGTAAAGCCGAACATAAAACATAAATCTCCTGTAATATCGCCTTTTTATAGATTTCTTAATTTAATAGGGACTGTCGAAATGATGCATGTATTACTGTAAATAAAATTTTTAAAAATAAAAGGAAAAATGTTGGCTGGTTACAGCACGTTCGACTTGTTTAAAAAAAATTACTACAGACTTGTAAATTTTGAAACAATCATGAAATGTTCAAACTAAATACTTTTTAAAAAGTATGTCTTAGTCAATGAATGAATCGCACTTCATTACAAAATACTGTTTTTATAGTGTCTGCCAGATGAGGATGCCAAAGCTCATAGGGTGACCATGGTGTAAAAATACTGATTTTATTTTTAGCATTATTGCATACATATATTTTTTAATTTGTGTTCATAAATTTAAATTCAGTGCAAAAGGGCTCTTAAACAAAATAATTTGATTTATACATTTCATTAGATAAATAATATACAATTCCAAATACAAAAAAAATTATTAAAACTGTTAACTAGGAAAAATGACAAAAAATAAAACAAAAATATTTTAACGAATCTGAAAAATTATAAATACGCACAGCAATCAGATGTGCCATTATTTTCATCATCAAACGCATTAAAAATTAAATCGCTTTTATCGGTTAAATTGTCAAATGCATGCCAAAATTGGCATTCCATTTTGCATACATGACTGCAGATATTATTACTCCACTCAACGCTAACGATTGACGACACCTTTTCTTTGATCAATTTTTTAACGGAACTCGACATGGTACTTCATGATAGCTTCATACGAAAAAATATGGTCACCATATTTTTCTTCAACGAACAAGTGTGACGCCGCCCCGGGATTTGGATACGTACTAAAAGGTCTGCTAGTCCGTTGCTATGGTCACGAAATGTCTTTAACCAATCAATGATGCGATTTCTACCAACACATTTACATACCTGTATATTACACAAATTATTTGTTTATGTGTCAGTTTTGGCATTCTTATCTGGCGGACTCTATACTCGAAGTGACTCAGTTTGAAATTAAATTTTTAAAATTTTAAAAAAACAATGCCTATTACAAAAATATGTTTTGTTTACTAAGGGATTTAATTATGCAAGAATAAATAATACTTTAGCTGCAGTATAAATGTGTCTTAAATACACGCGAGGTGGGATATACTTCAACTGTGTCCCAGTCCCCTAGCCTAACGGAGGGGGTTAGTTCATCTCTGTATAATTGTACTCTGTGGTTCAAACCATGAGGTTCAAACCTTCACTTCGAACAAACTATTAGAAAAACTGAACTAGGCCAAAGGACAGTCGATTATACATTTAATTGATTAAATTACAACACTGTAATGACTAGATTATTGTAATGATAAGTGTTCTGTGAAGTAAATATAAATAAACAATTAAATTACTTTGATAATTCCTGTGCACTCGACATGTTTATTTTTGCAAATATTTTAGTTTCTTCATTTTCACTGTACTTGGACTCGTAATGAAAACTTTCCAAGTCATGTCTTATCTTCAATGTGGACACTAACTGAATATTCCTACAGGTAGGTTTCCAATGATTCAACTATAACATTTTTAAAAAATAATTAAAAATCTAGGTTTGTTAAAAATAACTTCAATGGATTAAATAATCATGTACCTATAGGTATATATAGTAAGCCGGCAAACATTGTAAACAATTTTCGGCGTAGTGGGGGAAAGTATGCACATGTACACTCCATACTACATACTACCTCCTACCTCACCCCCCAGGTCCAAAATTTGTCTTCTGCGTAGCTGAAGCCAATGTTTAAGATGTTTGCCGGCTACTATACCTACATACAAATCTATATTCGAGACGATAAATTCCAATGGTATCTGAAACATTGACCGGAGAGGTCAAATATGTGGTAAGATAGCCCAGAAAACTCTACATGTAAATTTTGAATATCATTCTTCTTCTTCTTCATCAGCCTTCATCTCTCCACTGCTGGATACAGGCCTCTTCCATACCCTTCCATCCTTACTTGTTGTTTGCTAATTGTAGCCATTTCTTTCCCCCCACAGTGGCTATATCGTCGGCCCATCTCTTTTGAGGTCTTCCGATGCCTCTTTTACTCTCCCAAGGACTCCATTTCAGAACTCTGGGAGACCATATTGCAGCATCCTGCCTTGCAACATGTCCTGCCCATTGCCATTTTAGCTTCGCTACACAATCCATCATATCAACTACTCTAGTTTTGCGCCTAATTTCTAATTCTATCTCTTAGGTTTACTCCAAGCATGGATCTCTCCATAGATCGTTGCGTGCTTTTTTTTGTAAGGGCCATAGTCTCCACTCGATATGTCATCACTAGCAGTATGCATGATTCAAAGGCTTTTCTTTTTAGGCTAATTGGGATTTGTTCTCGAATATCATTAAAATATTTGTTCTTGAATATCATTAAAATATCCCAAATGAAATGCCAGATATAGGTACCTATTTATTTACTTTTTCGTTACTTGAACATTTTCAATGATCAAAAATCTTAAAATAGATTGAAGATTTAATGAAACCTTCCATAAAGTACAAAATGCTAAATGTCATAGATGTACTATAACTAAATGTTATGTAATTATTAATAAATTTAGTACATACTTGGCGAAGAAAATGTGCACAACCACGTGCAATCACTTTAGTCATATTGGATCAGAAATTAAAATAATTGAATTAAATTCACTAAAATGTTACATACAGGTTTTGTATATATCATACAACCTGTTTCAATAAAAATAACAAACTCTTATAATATGGGGCAGCCAAACCGGCGTACACAAATATGACAACGAATACTATTCGTATAATTATTCAAAACAGCGAATGCTGGCCGAATGAATCATACTGTGAGCCGTGTGAGCACGTGGTAAACACGTGCAACACGTCCGGACACATAATCCATGACATCTACAAGCACTACTTGGTTCTTGGCTTCTTGATAGTTTAGACCGGTCTTGGCACATGGCACGACGCGCGACCACAGAATATAGACCAAAAACGCGCGACTGGTCAAATTATAGAATTGACGGCTGTTCCTAATGGAAATATGTATGTATATAGTAACCAAATCGTTGATTGTCACCGAGAACACCGAGTTACAAAACTTCACAAAACCTCGATTTTATTTAAGTTATATCTCCATTCTTTTGGTAACAGTTAGTAAACTGCGGTATACTCCCATTTCTCATCTGTCTACGTATTCACGTATTGCATATTGCAATATGTATATCCGTCATCAATCTTTTATTCCTTTATTCGAGATCCGAGTACTAAACCTTTTTTATTTTATTTACGTAGATCATAGATTCTCATTTCCATGGGAACTTCTTTACCATAAATTGACGAGAATGACATCTGTTGTATTTTTAACACATCTTTGAAGGAATCCTTTCAAAACATCGAATGCATTGTAGAAATCTGCACACGATCGGTATATTATAATTTAATTACCTATATAGATGCAATGTTTTTCATACAATAAGTAATAAAGTAATGCAGTAGTAATATATTTCAGGGCTGCTGATATGATGAACTTATCATGTATCTTGTTTATATTTATATTATCTACTATTTCGCATGCATTACTGTTTACCGTTTTGTTTTTTGACTGTCTACCTAGATATTACCTACCTACCTACCACAGTTTTTATATTATAAATATTAAAATTTATTATTTTTGTTTTGGAGTGGGGTCTTCTGGGGCGTCTACGTGAATATTTTATTTCGACAAAAGCTTTAATCAAACACTACCAATATTGACAATGATGATCATAGAGGGGCTAGTGAAAGCAACTAAATAATATCATTCATGTAGAGATCACTTTCGGCAAGACCCGCAACGTTCGTAAATTGATTTAAACAGTTTATTCTTGACTTTTTCTAAAGTATAAATTTCATGTATCGTCCACATATAGATAGGTACATACGTCATGTATGTATTTCTCATTCACACTGATGATGTAGGTATGCTAATGCTTTATCTAAGCGTTGAACTGACAACTACACAAATTTGTAATCATAAATCGACTAAAATTTCTGACCTCCAACCCACAACTGTCATAACTGCTGATTAAAATAGGTGATTATGAGCACGCTCCTTCTTTTCTTCTACAAATTAATCTTGTATATAACTACCTACCTAGGTACGCCGAGTAAATTCAGAAACATCATGACAAAAATAACCAGCTTTAAAAAATATAATTCGGGACGGGATACCTGCCTACCTACCTATTTACCAGATAATATGATTTTGTATTTTTTGTGGGTAAAAAAAGATTCAGGTCTATAATAATGTTGTTAAAATCCCATCAAAAATTACGGTACCTTTACATGTCGGTTCCTAAGGATCAAGTATTTATTTATTTAATTTAAAAAAATCGCAAAAAAAATACGTAAAAAAAATCATAAAAAAATCGTAAAAAATTAATATAAAGACGTTATGGACGTTACACGTCCGGAAAATCATAAAAAAAATCGTAAAAAAAATTACTATAAAGAAGTTACGGACGTTACACGTTACGGAAGACAGACGGACGGACGGACAGACAGACAACGAAATTATTATAATTGGGATAACAATAAAATAAACATATGAATATTCAAATAGTTGAGTTTTATTCGCGGCCATAAATCGATATTGATTATGAAAATCGACGTTTTTCTAGAAAAAAATATTTATCAGGGTAACGATAATTGTCAACAAGCAACAGCATAGCTCTATCCTTTTTCTTCCCACTATTGGTTTATCGGAGAAGACAGAGAGGGATAGAACCGTGAAGCGGGTCGTTGCGTAGTATCATAACCTTAAATATTTAATTGTAATATTGAACGAAATATTAATACCTAAGATAATACAAATAAATGAATATTCGACCAAATGAACAAATATTTTCACAACAGAAGATTGAACAAAACACTAAAGTAGGCAGTATACCTATTCAAGGAATATAAAAGAGTAGAAATATAACAACCAATCAGGAGACAGCAGCGTGCGCTTGCCCACGTCATGTTTTTATTCTTGTTCTACGAGATAGAGGTTCGCTGCTTTCGCTCGTAAGTTATTTTAATTTTATCGTAGCTTTGAACATACCCACCAAAATTTTCACCTTTATAAAATGTGATAAGTCGCGCTGTCACCCGAACTACCTTATTTTATCTTATTGTTGTTGTCATAGAAAGATAGAATAATTAATTTTATAGAGTTCGCTTCACTTCAACGTCGTCAACGATGCGGGGAGCATGTTTCGTGCTTGAACGGATAGTAATGGCGGACGGCGATCATGTGATATGAAATTAACTTTGTCCGAATATTTTTGTTGTTGTACTTCTTTGAATTCTTCTTTAACCTTTCCGTATTTTAAGTATTTTTTTAAATTTATCTTTATTATTTATCTCGTATTGATGATAATATATTTTTTCATTTTACACTCACTCAAAAATTATTCAATAATTTTTCATTGTTTTATACCTACTATTTATTGTTTTTATTTGATTATCATAGTTTTATACTCTTTAATAATTTTTATAGGTTTATTGTGTACTGTATTAATTTATTTTTATAGTTTATACCATCTTTCCGATAGTTTCTAAGATATCATAATTTTTAGCCATTTGACCTCCTCCAGGGGCGTAGCGATTGAAATTTTAATCAAAGTTTGATATTTACAGATTTATTTGAAGTATAGCTATCTTATACGCAACGTCATTCAGTGGCGGATTTGATGATTTCTAATTTTAATGATTACACTAGTCTTCTTTTTTAGTTCCACAATTCGCACAGTTTCGCAAACTTGATAGTTTATGATTTTCTGGTACTAGGAACGGCGGGCCGCATGTTCGAGTGATTATTAACTGTCATATTTACAACCACAACAAATTATATACGTCATTGTGGGTTTACGGAAAAGAGAAGATGCTGGAGAATCACTCCATCGGTTCCTTAATGTTGTATCAGCCTTCCGTATGGCTTCTTATTTCCAAAGTATTAAATATATCATTTTTCAAATCGTTAAAAATAGTAAATTTTCGAAAAGTTTATAATAAACCAAAAAATTGATCAAAATAAAGCATATTTAAAAGATAAATTAACAACTTCAAAAAAAAGAAAACCTAAATTAATATATATTTGTAAAAAATAATTAATATATATGTAAACAGTAACAGTATTTTATATATAATTGCACTTTCTCTAAAAGTTCGCATTAACTTTCTACGCTACTGATTTTATGTTGTTATATTGCAGAGTTTTGGTAACACCATTATTTATTTTATATTTATTTGAATCTATTGTATCAATATATTCTAAGCGTTACATTGCAATCAAACAATAGTGGGTAATATATCACAATAAGTATACATTCCAAATGTGTGTGTTTAATACACAGCGTTTTATATTTTAAACCCAGCTTATCAGACTAGCATTTGGATATTCTCTCGATTTAATAAAGTTAAAGTATTATAAATTATATAATAATACCCGGTTTCCAACAGATTCGTTTATTTTTTTTTATTCTACATGAAATACTACCACATAACTACCATGAGAGCTGGTAGACAGCTGTACCCAATCTTCATTGTTCAGGCGCTACCATACATTTGCCCGGTAGACCCTTATAGACTGACTTTCTATCTCTGTCTGCCGCGCGCGTTGTGAGCGAGAAGCCAATATTGTTGCGCCGTTGCCAGATGTCCACGCGGTCGATACCACGAGCGATTTCATTTCTTCTGGGCGGGTCTAGTTGCTGGGTCTGTTGGATTCTGCTGCTTCTTCTAAGTCTTCTTCCTGTTCCTCATCGTCCGTCTCGGTGAGATATTTTTTATTTCTTTTACCGTCTTTGTATTCGGCTACCTCCAGCAGCAACAGTTAGGACGCAGCTGTACAGCTAATATAAATAACGGAGCTAATATTCCGGGCTATGCCAGAGCGATGTAGTTTAGGTACTTCTTATGTAGATACGTTGACGTGTAGCAACGACGTCGATTAGTAAAGCGACTATTTATGAAGTATCAAAGTATTTTATTTCCAACGTATATTAAACATTGGAGCGTTCAGAAAAATTAAGTACTTAAGTAATAATTATTAAAATATTTAAGACATTTAAAAAAAGGGGGGTGGGGGATCTAATTTTTTTCACTTATTTAAGTGGAAAAAAAAATTATAACAAACCACTTAAAAATGTTAATTAATCATATTTATGATTTTTGGTAATCGGGTTAATTAATGATTTTATCTAAGCGTTCGGAAATTTTGTCGAATTACGTATTTTAAAAATTAAAAAAGAGAACGTGCATTAAAAAAATTAAGCGACACATTTTACATGACTAGGATTTCTAGTGTCGGGCACCGCGTGCCGCGTGCATTAAAAAAATTAAGCGACACATTTTACATGACTAGGATTTCTAGTGTCGGGCACCGCGTGCCGCGTGCATTAAAAAAATTAAGCGACACATTTTACATGACTAGGATTTCTAGTGTCGGGCGCCGCGTGCCGCGTCATTACTTGGTCCGGTTCACGAGCAAAACTAGAAAATCCCACGCGAGAATGGGAACAACCTGTGTAGAACGAACCATGTCACGAGTGTGTACATTTTGCTGAGTTCACTACTGGTCAGCAACGCCGTGCCCCGGGGTAACGCAGACTCCAGCGCTTGTGTCAATAAAATTAAAAAATTAAATGTTATGAATAAATACAGTTTAAAATATTTTTGTCTACTTATTTTATTTATTATATTTGTCAATTTATTAACGAATTATTATATATTTTTGGTATTGTTTCAAAACTATCCAGATATATATCATATTATGCTCATTTCGCACATAGATACACATTATTCGAATATAATATTGTAACAAAAATGTAGGTAGGTAGTAGTCATAAAATTTTAACGCCCGAACTACCACACAAAATGTTTCCGACCCCCGACTCCAAGCAGTAGAAGTCGATGTTAAACTATGTACCTTGGTCGAGCGATCTGGCAACAGAGCTCCTGCCGTTACCGCTCCAAAATTTCTACTCGCTCGATAATACAACAAAATGGCGTGCCGGCGCAAAAGGATGCGAGGGCATTAGTGTAAGTACTGGGTATCTTTTTACTTCGTGGGCTCGCTTACTTGAAAACTCGCGAAATCTGCTTAAATCCCATACGACAGAGAGAGACGACACGACAGCGATGACTCGATTTACACTAAACAGAGAGGACTTAATTTTGTCGTTTACTCGTTTTCGTGTAATGCGCTCAGTAGAAGGTTATTCGAGGTCGTTCTACTTTTTAAATATGTATTATTTGGTTTTAACACTTAATTTTTAGACATTAATATTTTGATTTGTATTGAAATAATTAATAGTACTTCGGAACGTTGAAATTACCTAAACCAAAATGTTATAAAACATTATCGAATTTATACATCACTATTAATCATGAATTCCGCCGTACCGTAAATGAAATGCGTATTAAAAACATATTAAACGAATTACGATTTTTCTGTGTTTTATTATGAACAACAAAGAGTTCTACTGTTCCGTTAAGATTCTACTTATTCTAACCTTTAGTAGCAAAACAAAAAAGTTAAATAACGCGGCGCATGCGCGTGCGCGTTCTCCGCCTTGTGTCGTCAGGTATTTGTGACGGGTGGTCGCGAGCGGACGGCGTTACGTATTTAGCGATATTTTTCATTTTAAAACACCACTTATTTGCTGGGAATAACTCAGTACTGCTATTTGGAGTAAGTGAAAAACACATTATTTTTATCAAACGTAAAAACCTCTTTATCACCTAATGACAGCCATCTGATGATCGCAAACTGCCGAAGCGTCCAGTCGAAATGCGGTGTTGCCAGTTTTATTATTTGTGGCAGCAACACCGCTTCTGGTCTTTCTGGTTATGAATCGTCCTCTTTTAGTGTGGTCCTTGGGTGATCACTTTGTGCATTTTTAATTTTTTGTCCTTGATTATTCTAACCTTCAATTTTTCCTTAATGATTTCGCGAACATTGCATTGTTTTTCTTTTAGTACGGATTTGTATACTAATGAGAATATTTTCTGTTTTTTTTTCGTGTTTATTTTCTCTTCGAAATGAATCTGATTAAAAAGTGTGTTGAGATATGAGAGCTAATGTCAGAAAAACATAGGTATACGAGTACGTTCCTACGCCTGTAAAGATGCTTAGTTACTATTCTCGCAGTAGTAATGTACTGTGTAGTATGTTGTATATATAAAAAGGAATCAAATCAAGTAGGTCATCTTTTAAGCGGGCTTCTCAAATATACTTTCTCCATCTTATTCTTTTCTTTGCCTTTACTTATTTAACATCAAAAATGCAAAAATTTAAAGCAAAAATGATACATTTGAATTATTTTTACATGTGAGTAGTGTTTACTTATGACGTCTTTATACTATTTGAAATAAAATTAATCGTATTAGAATAATCAAAATGTTTTAAATTTAAAAAAAAAATCCAAAAAATTATTGTTACTTGTCTTTTTTTTTTAATCTTTCGCAGTAATAATTACTGTATTTTTGGAAAATGTTTTCCAAATGATTTATTTCGGATTGATAAAAAGTTATTAATATATTTTAAGCGTGAAGGAAAAGGAAAATTTGTTTCTTAAAATCGGGAGTTAGTTGGTGTGATGTTATTTCAGCGAGGGGCATATAAAGTTTGCCGGTATTGATCAATCTCTTTTCTCTTTCTCACAAACTACAATAGATATAATTTTATCTTTTTCGCGTCTCTCATTGCTTTACTTCGTAGATCGCGTTATTCAAATTACGGTAATTTCGAAAGAAGAAAAAAACGGTGCACTAGAAATGTTGAAGACCCTACTAAATTATTGTCTTCGTGAATTTTTCTTCAGCTTTAAAAATAGAAAACAAACCATACATTATCACCATAAAACAAAATAAAGAACATTATATATTAATTGTCGTATTCTGATAGGATTGTTGAATTTGCTCGTATGATATTGATTGACGGCTATCATTAATAGTAGCAATAGAATAGTTCACCAGAAAATTATCACTGTAAAAACGAAAGCATTGTGTAGGTAGGTAGTAGGAACATTATAAATCTCGCTTTATATTAATTTATTCATTGATGATTTTGCAGTATCTCCTGAAGTTACCGATGATCAGTATATTTTTTAACAAAAAATGCAGATTAATTCAATTGAGAAATTGTTTCAATCAAAATTACATTCGCTTCATGTACCGTAATTTGTATACTACTGATGTTCGCCATCAGAAAAGATAAAACCTGCAGAGCCTTATCCGGAGCTGTAAAATGTTTGTAAATATGAACCGCCGTAAACAAAGGAAGGATTGATTTAGATACTTCCTGTTTTGGCTAATAGTCACAGAATATACTTTTTGTCAATTGTTTTTTTACTGAATAAACTTTTTTGCCTGCTCTAGACCGCAAAACCAACACACAGGGTTCGCAAACAGTACTATAAGATCGGCTTGCTGAATAAAATGTAATATACATATTCGATCATCCAATGAGTGATCACATTTGAACTACTGTGTGTCAATTTTATTTATTCTTATAGCAATTTAACCTAACAATTTTGTATATATATATTTTATAAACATTCAATATTTTAATAAATGCAAATCATCACTTCGTCTCCTCTCCTTGCAGCGTGGCAGACTTCTCCTTAATGCGTCCAGAGTAGCTGCCTATGTACACGCGACCGCAGTTGACACCTCCTCCTTTATTAAATTTAGGTTGTTTACAAGATTTAACAATATAAATATGCAAATCAGTTTACGGACTAGTCGAGGAATATTTTCATAACGATTGTTTTCGTCGCGATTTTGCTTTCAGTTATTTTTGTGACGGATGTTATCTAACTGCACTTAATTTAAGGGATGTCGCGCTCCCGACCGTTATGTATCCACGCGGAAACGGTTAGTGCAACACACGTCAAAAGGGTGATTTAAAAATGATATGAGATGCATGCAGTTATTTTACTTAATGTTTTTCATTTGTCTTATTTTATTTCGTAATATTACGTTGGTTGACTGGATTGAATTTTTTGTTCGGCAAGTTGTAGCGTCGGAGCGCCAATTTTCATAAAACCAAAATACCTACATGCTTTGTTGTTTTAAAACTGAACTTTTGTGTTTTAAAAATTAAATGGTGTTTAATGTATCAGTGGTTTGAATCAGTACTGCGTATTAACATTTATTAATAGAATAAATCGGGAGTTTAACAAAAATGTAACTGTCAATTTTACAGTGTTCAATATAATCAATTTTATTTTTGTGTCTCAAAGACAAGTGTAAACGGTTATGGATTATACTGTAAATATTTATTTGGGTGAAGTTAGTGGTTTTATTTTTAATTTACTTTAATCTTTAATAAACTCCACGTCTAAATACATATAATATACATAACTAACTAACTGTAACGCCATTACTTATATACTTCAGTTAGTGCATACAGATGTTGCAAAATTTAAGCTGGGAAAATTGGAAAAGTTATTACATATTTTTTAAATATGCGGTCCATGGCTTACGGTACGTACTTTCAGTTTGTTTATCCAGCCACCAAGCATTTAGTTTTTTTGATTCCTTTTCTTGCACGACACCCAGATGTCACTTTTTCTTGTCCTGGAGTCCTTAGACGATTGAGAAAAAAACATTTCCAACAGTACCTACCTATTTAATGTCAAATCTGCAAGAATGTAGGGGGTGGCACTTTTCACTTGAAATTTATCCTAATTTTTTACTGTGGAATTATGTGATTATGAACACATGAATATAGAATAAGGTCAAAAAGGAAAAGTTATGTGAGAACTGGGCAGAAGAATTGCATTCAAGCTTCTCTGCCTACCCCAGCAGAGAAATGGTAAATTATTTAATTGCAAAATATGTCCATAAAAAAAATTGTAATCTTTGCATACTGAGCAAAATATGTGTTATTGACACGTGGCAGTAAAAATCGTTTAGAATACTAATTTGATTGATTTTAATGTATGCGTAGGAAATGGTTAGATATTATGGTGGAAAGCGATTGAATAGGTAAGATACAACTTGAGTTGACTTTATTGATAGATGATTAGTTGTGACCATTATTTGTGTACTTTTTGATGTTTTTTTTGATACTAATGATATTTTTTCTTTGTTACAGAGATATGCAAAAGAAAAGCTTATGGTTTCACCACACATAAAATGCAATTGATTCCTGAAGTAGGAGTGAATTCGAGTGATATTCTATCTTCCACCACACACAATAATCACATTGTCAATATGGAGGTAGCTGAAAATCCTGCAGCGCAAACTGCAGTGAATGATAAACTCTCTGGAAAGGGTGATGTTTGCAAGTTTAATGGAATATATCATCAAGAAGATCCCACTAAAGATAAGACAAGTGATCTCATGGAATTAGATGAGAAGGATATGTTGAGACAAGATATATGTCCTAACACAGACAAGGTTGATGACATGGAATTAGATTCTAAATTGATCAAAGATAAAAGTAGTCTTGAAGGTAAGAAAGATGAAACTATGGACATGGATGATAAAGAAACATCCACACATGAAGATAGTTCAAAAAGAGAAAAGGCAGAAGAAACTTTGGCACTAGATGGTAAAGAAGTAGCAAATGATGAAAGTTTTTCTGAAGCTGTAACACTTGTTAATGAAACTGTGAAGATAGATGATAAAGATATATTAGATAAAGAAAATAATTCCGAATTGGAAAAGATTAATAATGATGAAATTATGGATGTTGACCAGAGTATAGAAGGTATTGAAAATGTTCCTGAAGAAATGAATTCAAATGAAAAAATTGAGGAAGTTCGTCCATTGTTGGACGGTAATATATATTTACTATCATTTTTATTTTTAACCAGCAGAAAAAAATTCACTTTCGCTGAGCAGCAAGCAAATAATAACAAAATTATGTCAGATATGGTTACATTTAGTAAATTCCAAATCTGTCGAGTACTGTATAACATAAAGCGAATCATATAATATAAACAATATATTCCGTTGTAATAAATTGTTCATATTACATCATTTTCGTCTCCATATATTATTATATTTTGTATTATATCTCTCTTGTCACATTGGTTAGTCACAAAGTTGTTAAGATAATATACAATCCTAATAGAAATAAAGAAAATGAGCTAGTTATTGGCGGATCGACGATGTCCGTTAATGTGCGAATGGAGTGCCTCAATTCAAAATTTTCAGCAGCATCAAAAGTTTTAATTTGTATTTATCATTGTTTCATGAACTTCTGATCATAATTATAACAGGGGGTCATCTTCATAATATTATAGGTTTTTCTGTAAAAATTTCATTGCTACCGGCTGAGAATGAGGACTTTATCGCCCATGCAGACATAAATACAAACTATTTTAGTACGATAACATGGGATGATTTCATTGTTCATTATTGCCATTATAACAGATACCCTACTTTGGACATCATTTCCATTTATGATATCATTTTTACTGACAGGTTCTAAGCCCACCTAAAGTGCTGCGTATATATGAATTTAAAATTCTTATATTATTTTATAAATATTTATAATTAAATACATATTTGACTTGTTGATATAATTTGGTATGCATCTATATTTATGTAAAACTTATCCTTCCAGATGTAATGGTTATGATTGCCGATTTTGATAAAGAAACATTGACCAACGAAAACACTTCTCTAGAAGCAGGTCAAGAACTAAATCATACGGAAAAGATTTCATATGATGTAATTGAACGCAATTCCTCTTCGAAAACAAAGATTTCAGAGAATGAGAAAATGGAAAGCGATGTAGTAATCAAAACTGAGATGATTGAAAACAATGGGGAAAATAATGGCAGACAGACTTCGACAGTTGAAAAAGCTGATAAAAATCAAAAGGATATTGACACTGAGAAGTCAGCCGAGATTGTTGAAAACCGCCCAAAAATTGGAGGATTAGACACTACAAATATTTTAAAAGAATTTGAAAAAAGTTCAGAGGTGGTTTCACCCGTAGAAAATGTTATTTTGAATAACACTGAATCATTAAATATGGAAGATAATTCTAAGGAGAAATCAGACCTAAACAAGAGTTCAAGTACAAAAACAGGAAATACTCTTGATACTTTTGATGTGCTAATATCAGATGATGAAGCTGACGGAGTTAAGAAAGCTACGAAAAATGATAAGGTAGAAAATAAATGTGAGCAAACTGTTTCTATTGATGATGATGATGACATTGTTTTAATAGATGACTCTGCGAAAGCTAATAAAACAGGTCATCAAGAAGAAATTATTTCATCTAATGGATCCAGTGTGAATGATACAACATCTCAAATTGTTGATTTGAATGGAGATTCGTCCGAAGATAAAGGTATTTTTTTAAAACAGTTTATTTATGAAAATTATTAAATATTGGTTTTTGATGGGTCAATATTCCTGACTGCTTCAATTTGTCCATTCTTTAATATCGGAACTTGGAGGTTAGAAATCATACATACAAATTTTAAGTTCCCTCAAATTCATTTTAAAATTTTTGAAAAAATTCCAAGTGTTTTAAATGAAAAAGTTAATCCAATTCAGCAGCCTTATGCTGAATCCACGGCAGCAACTCATCGTGTTATGGTGCATGGAGGTGGCCCATTTTAACAGTTTATGTTAGAGCAAAACCGGAATATAACTGCAGGTCATTTACATTATTCAAATAAAAAATTTATTCTATGGAGGTAAAATTTAATTAGAATTATAGCACATACAGTTCCACGTCAAGGAAATACTCTCTTAACCATCCCTTAACCATTTTTTTATCTTAACCAATTTAATTTAATTATGCTCTTAACAATTGTCAAAAATAAAAAAAACAAAAGTTGTGTAGTTTTAATTTAAATTAATCTTGTTCTCTTTTTAAGGTTCGGAGGAAGATAAATTAAAGAAAAGTAATGAGGATAAGCAAAATAAAAATGATGAAAGCACAACAAGCGTGCCTAGCCCGTTGGCTGATCCTATTATATGTCCATTGAAAATTATGAGAAAAATAAAACCAACGTTAGGAGATATGTCAAGAGAAGACCTAGAAGAGTTTTGTCTTGTTAAAATGGTAGAGGGAATAGCGGGAAGAAGTGCTTTAAGTGATTTGCGATTAAAATTGAAAACATATGAAAAAAGCATGGATGAATGGCGTAAGAAAGTTATTAATTTAAATAAACAAAATAAAGATTTGCAAATTGTTTTGAAAACAGTTTGTGAAGAGCAACAGAAGAGACTTGTCGATAAACCCACACCAATTAAAATTACACGATCAGTGGGCCTACAAGTTGGTTATCCTACAATTAAAGGGAATAACAGGCAGCCGGAACAGACTAATTCTACGACACAAAGTTATCCTCCCCCGCTGGCTCCGATACCTCAAGCAACTGCTACTGCTAGTGCAAAAGGCAAAGGAAGATCGAAACCTCTCCAAAATAATTCTAATGCAAACAATGCACCCTCTCCGACACCTCCTACCCCACAGGCAAATAATACAAGTGCAACAAGTAAGGCAGTTACTCCTAAAAAGAATAACCCTGTGCCCATTCCTCGCCTTGTGCCGGCCAATTCAACTTCGTGTAATTCCCCAAAACCCAGTGCCAAAGCAACATCCAGTGCTTCTCCAACTTCCACCAATACCAGCATGTTGAAATCAGTCCTTACACAACAGCTACCTGATTCATCAAAACCATCAGCTGAAAAACGTCCAGCTATGCAATCTATAGATTTGACTGATGATGAGCCTCCAGCCAAACAAGCTGCCCTAAAAGCTTCTACTCCTGTCAGACCACCTCAGCAGACTGTGAGACCTGTCAATCCCCAGCAGCTCACTAACTCTAATAGGGTAACAACTTACGTTGTGAATTCAGGAATTGTACCTTCGGGACCACGCCAAGTATTTATTCCTATTTCTGCCCAAGGTCAAAATAATGTCAATTCCAATTCTATAATGGTTCCTCGAAAGATAATAGGGAACAAAACTGCTCCAGGAATACGAAATTTCGCACCACAACAACAGCAGGGTAATCAGTCAATTCGTATTGGTCAAGCTATTCCCATAAGACCTAACAATATTGTATATCAACATCCCGCACCTTTACCTCAGTCAGTTAACCCTAAACATTTCTTGGAATTAGGCTCCAAGTGGATTCCTCCAAGGCCATCATTAAAAATTGCCCGAGTTGATAATGGTATTGTAATATCATGGGAAATGGAAGACTTTTCAGAATCTCAACACGAAGTGATTGCAAGCTATCAAATATACGCATATCAAGAGGCTTCAACACAACCTAGTACAGATTTGTGGAAGAAAATTGGTGATGTAAAAGCTCTTCCTCTGCCCATGGCTTGTACCCTAACTCACTTTATGGCCGGATTCAAATATTACTTTGCCGTTCGCGCCATTGATGTTCACAGAAGAGTAGGACCATTCAGTTCACCGGGGAACATCATGCTTCTTAGCAATAAATCTGGAAAATAAGTTGGAAAAGTTTTACTTTTTATATAGAACATTCAAACATTTGTGCATAGTATGTTATTGTGCTGCAGAATGGTTTTTGTTAGGGACATCTTTTGATACTATTTATCTAAGAGTTTTAGTCATAATTTTAATTAGATGTATTTGTTATACATAGCAAAATTTTGACTGACAACATATTTAAAATGATACTATTAGCATGTATGTACATACTAGAGCAAAACTGGGGTCAGAGTACGGCTGTTTACAGATTGTGTGCTGTCTGTGTTATGTTTATGAGATTTTATGCAGAGGACGGCAGCCTCGGATATCCAATACTTTTATTTTGTGTGCTGTTTAAATAAGTACAAATATAGAGTCCCTCATTAAGTGGTAAATTTTATCTCTTACGATTTCAAAGTGTAGTTGTTTTCCGAATTTTAGTAAAAAAACACTTAAGAAACTGAAGGCCTTAATGATTTTTCAAAAGGAAGCCTAACTTCAAATGTATTTGATCACTAAAAGCGAGACAGTAAAAAATTCAGGATAGTTTTATTTTGGAATAGAAACTAAATGAAAATAATGCAAAAAGGGAGAGAATGTTATGAAAAGTAAATAGTCTAGGGTATTGAAAGGTCTAGGGTATTGTGACAATTATCATTTATTCATTAATAACTGTAAACCCAATGAAGATAATTTTGCAAAATATATTACAATAATTAACAAACTACAGGTACACATATGATCAAATCACACCACCAGAATCATGTAGATGTAATTATGATCATGATTTTACAAAATCATAATATTGTATTATGTACATGAGTGTGGATATTTTGGGCACCCTTCCTCCGCTATTTTGAAGTATAAAAATGTGTTTGTTAAGTCAGAAAAGGACCCTGAAAATAGAATGTGTGTGTGGTTAGCAATGTCAATGCCTAGGGACAGGTGTTCAAATGTGTACAAATTTTTACTAGAATATCATTGCCATTTTTGGGCCATCACTCGTTTTTTGTATGTTGTGCACACATATGTGGTCTACTAGTTTAATATCATTGGATGCCACTGATCTGAATGTATTGTAGTGCCTGCGTGAGCCTCGTTGCGAGTTAACAGAATAGTAAAGATCAGGATGTGTGCCTTTGAAATAACATGTCGCACCTTTAAAGCAAGAGTGGCACTATTCAAAAAGTCTGTTTTTCATTATGAGCATTTAAAGTTTTATAAAATCTTATAAATGTGGAAAATCAGTATAGTATGCATGTTGAACAGTGAAGGTTTTTGTACAATGCATGAATTCTGAGTTCACATTAGATGTAACTCATTGCAGAAAATGACAAATTTCGTAGTGTCTCTTGATTTCAATGTGCTATATCTGATTCAAAGAATATAACATTTTCTGCTGCCCTTTACAATGTTTAATGTAAATACTAGAAAAGAGTTACAGGAACCTTGCTGTGCTCCATGTGTAACAGGCCGTAATCTGACCCTGGGTGGAATGTTATCAAACTGATATTGGAGAAGACTTCATTATTATTAATCATTTCCGAGTTCGCTTGCTTCCATTCAAAGAAAGATTGCTATAATATGTTAAATTATTATTGTATACTAGAATTTTAACAAAATTAGTGAAATAACAGCATTAAATGGTATCTGAATTCCAGCACTGTTTTAATTTTTATATACTCGATACACTAGAACCTCGTTAATTCCAAATTCATGCGACCCAAAAAATATTTCGAATTATGCGGGACCTCGTCAATTCGAAATTCAAGATACCAAAAAAAAGTTACTGCAAAATTCAACAAAAATCGTAAAACTCATGAAAAAAGCCATTAATTTTGTGAAAAAGACTATATTTTTGCATATTTCAAGAAATCATTTAGAAAACGCAATATTTATTATGCTATAATAGGATCGCGACATTTATATTACTACTGTTCCCGATGTTGTTCTCAATTGTGAAAAAAATTCAAATATTTTTTTACAATTTCAAAAAAAATTGAATTTTTTGGCTCTAAGCGGCTAAATATTATTTCGTAACATGATTTACCAGGGTTTTTGAATTATTGCGGTTAATATAGTATGAAATTAACATTTTGTGGACTAGTGGGTTTTAAAAATTTCTAATTATGGTGAATTTTGAATTATTGGGATTCGCTGGGTTTTAATTAACTGGGTTGTACTGTATTGAATAAATCCTAATTATTTTATAACCGTAACTTTTGAAGTTTTAAAATTTTTCATAAAATAAGATCTATTAAAGAATAACCAAAATTTATTGTATTTTTTTTAAACTTAGAAAGACCTTTTTGATTTTTTTAAAAATTTGTTGCTTTTAGAAGACAATGTCATAAATAAACAAAGTATCTAGCACTGTGATGCCGTGTTATCACATACATGCTCAGAGGTGAAATACCAAGGGCCGGAGATTACTTATACATAGTTATATTTTGTTTAATCTCTCTCTCGGGCCACGTTGGACCTGTGCGACAGACAATGACAGGAGCCACTATGATAGTGCCACGTCGGATATATGCGGCAGGCACAAAATTAATTATTTCTCGACGGCCGCGTATCGAATTTGAAAAACGTGATTTTTTCCCAGTAGAGAAATCCCGTGGTGACCTGTCGTTCCATTTTCAACTCAAAAACATCACCGATTATATTTTAAATCAACAATCAAAACAGAAGTTTTTCTGCCGTCAAAATCGTATAGGATAGTTGTAGATGGCGCCCGGCACGCGTGTTGTGCAATCGAAATTCAAATATTCCAACATTCAAGGTCACACACAAAGTGCGTGGGAAATACGATTTATTTTTTTTGATTTTAGATTTATTTGTACATGTATGTATACACAAATATATACGATATGTTTTGCGATATTTGTCAATTTTTATTGGTTTATGATTCAATTGAATACTAACAGGTATTTATTAACAAAGATACATGCAATTATGGTGCGTTTATTTGAAATATGTGTGTGTGTGAAAGTGTATCATATTTATGTGTTATGAATGCGATGTTCCATTGTGTGCCATGCCGTGCAACAAAATATTCCACACAGAAGAAGATTATTAGGTAGGCATCAAATAAAAATAGTAGTGTTGTCACTAATAAACAAATAAAAATAAATTATTATTTTTCGTATAATGTTGCGCTGGCAACATTCTCGGAATTGAAAAAATTTTTTTTTTTTCCTTAAACGATAAAAAAATCATTGAATTACGACAAAATAATATGAAAGTGTGTGTTTTTTTTTAATATATGCATGTTTTCATGGTTTTTACGTAAAAAGAAAAATTCAGAAAATCTTTGGCCTTGGTGATTTATGTTTCTCTATGTTTTTGTGACCCTCAACAAGTTAAGCTGTCAATTTTTGCATTTTCCACCAATCAAACAATCCGGTTTCATAAAAAATCTATGGTTTTTACTAAAGATTATTAAAACCATGTTGATGCGACTGATCCTAAGGGTTGTACATTGGGATGGAAACTTAGTAGCCGCATTGCCGTGGCGATGCAAAAGAATGTGAATTAACAAATCGGTGTGAAATGAGAATAGGGAAATTTCAATTTTTATGTTTTTAGTAGAATAATCTCTACTTTGGTCTAGAAAAAATGTCTAAAAAAATTGTATATATCAAGAGTATAGATGATTTAGAAATTCAACATTTTAAATTCCCGCCAAAAACTTTATTTTACTGGTCACGCCTATGTGCGTCATAATTGTATAGTACCCAGATGTACAAATACTACGGCACTACACCAAATATGCAAATTAATATATAACGACCAATCATTTTCCTTCTAGGGCTGGTTGTTTGATCAGGAGTAAGAGTAATAGTTAAGAAAAAAGCATAGATTTTTGCGTTCTCCACCAATCAAAACACCCGTTTTCGTAAAAATCTATGCTTTTTGCTTAACTCTTACCCTAACATCTGATCAAACAACCGGCCCTTAGACTAATAAATTTGGATAATTTAGGTTACTAAACACAGGCATTGTAGTGTTTAAATACATTTATAAATATTAGGCTGTCCAGATGCAAGAGGTACATGTCAAAAATGGTTTGCACAGCTACAATTTTTGAGGGATGAATCTTAATGAAGTATTTTAATGATAAAATATGATGTTGGTAGTAATTTGTACATTTAAATCAACGCACAAATAATTTGATGTCCAAATGTTAATATGTGGGTATGTAACTAGAAGCGTCTTGTGGAAGACTTTAGATATATCAAATAAAGCATTTCATGTATTCGCATTAATTTTCCTATTATAACTTAACTCCAGGTGCTGATGTCTTGAGACTGTACTTTTTGGTTTGATGTACTTGTGTGCTCATGATGCGATATGATCGGTGCTCATATACAGTAAGTATGGATGGTGTATGTACTGTTGAGGCTGCGGTCATGGTAGGGCTCGGCCGATGGCAGTGCAGGGATAGAGTGGTGTTGGGACGGAGTTTGTTGTTTTATCAATTGAATGTACGAAATACAGTAAAAAATGTCAGTCTAAAGAGGGGATGGAAGATATGGTGAACGTGGTCATAACATAAAGGCTCTTTTAAACCAGCCGATGACAGGTTGTAAGCCCTGTGGCTTCCATCTCTTTCCTGCTCCGCTCGGTGGACCGGATTTGGGGATTCTCTGGTCCCCTTCCAGTGAGTCCGAGGAGGCTAACTTTCACATAATCCTTATTAATATTATCAAAATTAATGAATAACTCCCAATCTCTGCACAAAATAATTATGTTATATTTTTTCTTGCCAGGTAAAGCAGGTACCTTTAGCTTAGTCGAATATGAACTATGTACTATACACCTGCTCATTTAGTGTTTGGTATTATTACTTTCGGATGCTGACTGCATAACGTTGCTTAGTTGTCCGCCAGCATAGCGGTATAAATAAGTAAAAAGGGAGGTGTGAGAATTTATTTGCAACGGTGTATAACAGAATCAAAACAGCGTCCATTGATAATAGTGATTGTCAATTGGTTATTTTCGGTACAGTTATTTGTGATTTGTATCTGATTGTACCAATGATTGGTAGCTAAGATACAATCATCGATGCAATCAGATACAAATATCAAAAAACGGCTAGTGTGTCATGGGTTAAAATACCATCACTAATTGATAAACTAATGCTACTATAATATTCATGTTCATCCTGTCAGGCACAGTGAAAGTCTGCCTACCCATGCGGACAAAATAATCAATGAATTTATTTAATTAATAAGAGCGGAAACTAAAACACCAAAATAAATTTGTTTTTAATTACTAATAAGGCTGCATAATTTGTTTAGAACAATGACAACATTAATTACATATTTACGATTCCTTTTATTTTCTCCTAAAGAAATTTTTGCCCAGAAACATTAAAATATTAAAACATTGTGATATCTACATTGCAAATTTATAAAAAATATATAATGCCTAACTTTTAACAACTTTTTATTTGAAAAGGTCCAGAACATCACTCTATGTCCTTTTGTGAATTTTTAACTTTTTAACGTCTGCTATTTATATAAATGTTTGACTTGGTCAAAATAAGATGACAAGTTTGTGGCGCCGAAAAGGGCCTTCTGATAAAAATAAATTGAAAATTAGGTGGAACTGAAAACAACAAGGATTACTCATATAATTAACATCAGTCTGTAGACAGGAATTTTTCCAACTAATTATAAAAAAAACTAGTTGTACCAATTTTCATTTCTAGAGATCGGGAGAAAATAAAAAATTGTAGACCAATATCGCTTAAGTACATCAAATATAGCAAAGATATTTGAAAAAGTTGTTAAAAAACAACTTAATAGCTATATCCATGGCAAAAATATATTAAATCAGCAGCAATATTTGGCTTTGGAAGTAATTTAGCTACTCAGGATGTTATTGCCAAACTAACATATTAAATTTCTGGGAATTTTTGTAAAGTTGAGAAAGGCATTTGACATCATATCACATTCAAAACTTGTTTCCAAATTAAAACAACTTTTCAAAAATGTTAACGTCCTAAATATTAATCAAATTTATCAAAAATTAGCGATACTTCAAATTCACAAAATGTACTTCAATAATAATAATACATTTGGATGTTTGAGTAATAGATCATGATCAGCTAAAAATATTTCCTAAATGTAATACTAGCACAGCCCAACATCATTTCACCTATCAAGGAGTACCTATAATTTTTTAATGCTCTTCCCAATGAAATGAAGACAGAAAAAAATTATAGAAATTTAAAAACCAAATTGAAAAATCTTTTCACTACAACGCTTTTAAAAAAAATCTTATAAAAAACAATCAATATAATATACTTTTGAATATAATTACAATACAATTTTTCGAAATATGTTTTATTTGTCTTACATTATATCCTTTTTCACTATTCTTATCTAATACTACTATAACGATTACAACAATATATAATATACTAGCTGTCCTTACCCGGCGTTCCACGGGTTATGTGAGGGTAAACAAAGGTTCGATTCAAATGGTATAGATATATAAAATATATAAGCGGAGGAGAAGGGTTAAAAGAATAGGGGGAAATGTCACATATGTTACCCGCCGAGTCCTAACGAATAAGTTTCCAAATTTTGAGGTCCAATCGGCCGAAACGTACAGATTTATCTATAAAATATATCAGGGGAGGGGAAGGGTTAAAAGAATAGGGGGGAAATGTCGCATGTATTACCCGCTGAGTCCTTAAGAATGAGTTTCCAAATTTTGAGTTCTATCGGTCTAACGGTACAGATTTGCATCGAAAATATGTCAGGGGGAAGGGAAGGGGTAAAAAAAATAGGGGGGAAATGTCGCATATATTTATCTATAAAACATATAGATTTATCTATAAAATATATCAGGGGAGGGGAAGGGTTAAAAGAATAGGGGGGAAATGTCGCATGTATTACCCGCCGAGTCCATAAGAATAAGTTTCCAAATATTGAGTCCGATCGGTCAAATGGTACAGATTTGCATCGAAAATATATCAGCGGAGGGGAAGGTTTGAAAGAATAGGGGGGAAATGTCAAATATGTTATCCGCCGGATCCTAAAGAATAATTTTCCAAATTTTGAGTCCCATCGGTCGAAAGGTACAGATTTACCTAGAAAACATATCAGCGAAGGGAAGGGTTAAAAGAAAAGGGGGGAAATGTCACATATATTTTCCGCTGAGTCATTAAAAATAAGTTTCCAAATTTAGAGTCCGATCGGTCAAACGCTACAGATTTGCATAGAAAATATGTAAGGAGGAAACGTTGCCTCTGTTAGCCGCCGGGTCCTAAAGCATAAGTATGCAAAATTTGAATCGAATCGGACAAACGGTGTGGATTTGTATAGAGGACAGATAGACAGACATTGAATTTTATAGGTATCGATGACAATGCCCAGGATTTTTAAACACGGGAATTAAATTCTCTATTAATTAATGGTAGGTAAGCGTTAATATTCTCTTTCTGTTATTCGAATATATGATATGTAATTAACGGCGTTATGTATAATATAATTAAATAAAATTATTATTATTATATCCTTCCCGGAATGAATTTTCTTATAACTCTTGGGAATAATATGTTGCACCTAGCGAATAATATATTATAACAAATAAATAAATAAATAAGTATTTGGAAGACCTGAAAAGGGCCTATGATGAAATTACAGAAGTATTATTCGGTGGACATGAAAAAGGCCTATAATGAAAATAACAAAGTATTATTTATCAAGTCTTTTCATGGCTTTTTTGCGTCCATGAATGGATAATATTTAGCAATCCTGAAAAGGGCTTTTTTCATGATACGCCAAAAAATATTACGGCCCGGAAAAGGGCCATTTTAAGAGGCGTGCCACATCAGATATTGTGTTCTTTTAATTTGTTATACTTATGTATACTCTCATATAGATAGAGCCAATAGTGCAAATGAGAGAGAAATATATATTTCAGTCATACAAAATCTTCCGCCGGTTGACCTATGCGTAAGGCGACCACAGAATAAAGACATTTGAGGCGACTTTTTGAATGCTTTCTACCTAGTATGCTGTCCGGGCACCACCCGGGCACAAAAATATACCAAATCATTGTTTATGGTCGCATTTATTTTCTACGCTGCCAACAATTGCCGGCATTTTGATTTGACCATAGATAAGATGATATAATAATATGTCATAGATAAGATGTAATATATACATTTGACAGTTGCATATCTATGGTTACGACCAGCGGCTGTCATAGTTGATTTTTGTCCGTGGTTTTGTGTGCGATTGTTATTGTGATGCATATTTCGATGCGTATCACGAGAGAAATAATATCTGAGAAACTTTCGATAAAGCCTTAAAATGTCTGATATCAGATACAATTTGAGAAAATTAGAGTTTCCTTTCTGTGCTCGGGAAGCCCTTATAAGAATAGGTATACCCATTGATATAATAAACTGTAGATACGTTACAAGCGTGAAATCGTGACAAGAAAATATAAAATTGGATGTAGTTAAGTTTATCAAGGACCTCGGAGTTATTCTGGACTATAAACTTACACTTAATGAACAAATAGATTATATGGTAAATAAATCCTTAAAGCTCTTAGGCTTTGTCGACAGGATGTCTTCTGATTTCACAAATACTCACACGTTCAAAACTCTTTACTGGTCACTTGTCCGTCCTATCTTAGAATATGCCTCTGTGATTTGGTCTCCCTTCTATACAAACCAAACAAGTCACATCGAATCTGCAATATCATTTCTTAAGAAAAATCGCATGGATGATGGGCTTGGATAAAGGAGACTACTCGTACAGTGAAATTGAGTCAATGTTAAAAATTTACAACCTCCAAAAACATAGAGAAAACACTGACTTAATCACCATATTCAAAATATTAAACGGCCACACTGATGTGCCTTCGTTACTGGGCCAAATAAAATTCAATATTCCTTCCCGTAGTGTTGTTCCTTAGCCATCATAGAACCAATTATGGATTTCATGCTCCCATGTCAGTCTTATAAATTCAAGACATGATCTGGACTTCTTTGGTGTAAGTCTGTCCAGATTTAAACAATCTCTGATTAGATAGTCCAGACCTTGTCTCCATCTTGTTAGTAATTTTTATTTGTCCTTGCTTTTGTATTTAAATTGCTATAATTTTTATTCTGATGTATTATATATTGTTCATGTTATGTGTTATATTTTATTCAACCATGTCCGTTAATATCAATAAATAAATAAAAAAGTAAAAAAGATGGTAATTGCCTTATTTGCATTCGTTATCGAACGGACGTTCTTTGTGATTGGACACGACGGCACGCCGAAAAAAGAGTCCCGGGGGAAAAGAAACAGAGTATCGTAGACTATTGTAAGAATGAGTATGTTATTTTAGTCACCGTGACTTCAAATTACCAGATTTTTCTGCATTTGCTACATTTGAAATCAGGATAGTGTGGGAATAACGTGTCCATTTATAATATATCAATGGGTATACTGGTATCTTTTTATTAGTCGATAGGAGCAATGTTACTCGGAGGAAATTTGTATATTGTTTTATTACTGGTAGATTCTGATAGGCACTTCTTTAACAAAAACCCAGAAAACACAGCACACAAGGAACAAAGTTTTCCATGTTTTTAAATTACAAAATTTGTTAACTTATAAATTTAGTTCTCATTTTAATTTGACGAACTTTATAAAAAAATATGCAGCAAGAGATATAACAAACCTACCAATGCTATACATTGTTGCAGAGCAATTGATCACTGGAAGAAGTGTGCCATCTACGAAGCAATTGGATCTAGCTGTTGACCTGATGCGAGAGTTCATTTTCTGTGAATCAGATCGTCGAGGTATGCGGCGGGCGACAGGAATGAACCCTTTACAAGAGCTTCAATTACTTGATGTACTCTGTGAATACTTTTCTGGCCCTTTGAATGAGACTGCCAAGAATACCATCTTTCTGTCATTGTTTGGAGGGCCAGAGGCGACTAGAAGAATGAAATTTATGTGTAAATTGGCAAGCATGGCAATTTCTGCATCCATAGCCCCTGTAAGTCTACTAAATTACATCTAAATTTAAGATGTTGACGCATAAATTATGCACTTTGAAACTTTATATTAGGGATGCATCGATACGCATCTTTGCCGACACAATACCGATATTTATAAAGAGGTAACGACGATACCGATGCAGACAGTGAAGATTTAAAAAGGCGTAAAAACTTGTGGGTTTAGATTAGAAAAAGATGAAATTACTTGTATAATATTTATTTAGAATGTTTATTTTATAATGAAATTTTAAAAATTGTAATTTAACAGAATATTACATTCAGATTATTATATGGGTAGCTTGTTGGTATAGTGGTCATGATGCTCGCCTAGAGATCTGGTGTTTGGTGGTTCGGGTGCCATTCCAGGACACCAGCAATTTAGTCCTATTTTCATAGCACTAGCGTTTAGCTTATTTTGAGAATAGTAAAAATATTGATGGAACATGCATTCCGTGGTCGCATCCATATTTAAAAAAAAAAATTAAGCTCAAAATTTTAAATTTATTGGTGTATCGGTAAATTAATATCGCCGATTCCGGTATCGGTATCGATATATATCGGTATCGGATGCATCCCTACTTTATATTCTTTAAATATCAAATATTACTACTGTCTTAAAGTATCAATACGTAGTATAAAATAAAGTTCCCGGCGAGTGTCTGTCCCTCTATCTGTCTCTCTATAAGACAGCGCTAATCTCAAGAATCACAGAACGGATTCAGTATGAATCCTTATCAAAGTAAACATCTTATTACCCTTAAGCATTTACCGCAAATCAAATTTGTCCTTTACACCAAATCATTAAATTAAATATATTTGAAGATATAACAAGTTTAGGTTGCTACTAAGATAAGAGTAATACTTAAAATTTCATACTGAAAAAATAAAGGATGGCCCATAAAATATTATAAATACAAAGATCTATATTGGTCCTCATAGTCCAGTGGGCATAACACTGACTTTCCATACTGAGAGTTCCGGCTTCAATTCCCGGAAAGCTCACAATACATCTATGTGATATATTTTTTTTTTTTTACGCTTCAACAGGTCAAGAGGCCCAATTACAGAAGCTAACAAATCACTAAACACCCAAGCTTGAGTAAATCACATAGATTAATTGTGACCTCACTGGGAATCGAACCCGGAACCCTCAGTATGAGAAGCCAGTGTCATGCCCACTGGGCCACGAGGGCCGCCTACTCATATACAGCTACGTTATCTAAAGCTGGCACTTACACAGATTTCCCGCCAATGCAATTTTATTATACAGCATGTATAAAAAAAATCGTTTTATATTATTTTAACCAATTAAAAATGCAATGTTTTTAAAGGCACTCAGTATAACAATCTGTGCTTTTCTGAAAATAGCAATATTGAGATGTCAAATCTTCATCCCAATCTTGACAGGTATGACATTGTATTGCCGCCAATTTCGATGATTTAAGTTTGACATGTTTGAAATTAATGAATTCAATCAATCAGAAAGCTCTATCGCGTAAAAAAACTGTTAAGTTATTCACAATTATGAATAATGAGCTTTCTAATTGATTGAATTCATTAATTTCAAACCTGTCAAACATAAAATGTCAAAAAAACGGCGCGGCGTCACAATGTTATACAATATCTGTCAAGATACAAGAAATAGCAACATTGCTTAGTTAAGAATACGGATGAATGATGGATGAATGTTTGTTTTAATTGCCATATAATCTACTTTTATCAAAGGGTTGTTATATTAAACCACCGTTTTTAAAATCTTTGAATCAATTGGGTGGGTCGTGTATAAAATAAAAAAACGATGGGATATTGTAAGAAATATAATATTTATTTTGTTACATCATTGTTTCAAATCAGAATCACAAATCAATTCTTCTACGCAGCTTAAATCTTCATCACTAGAAGAATCTGATGATTCACTATCGGAATGTCCTTTTCTTATTACAAGTCCATCAGTGAAATTATCTAATTTTGGTTCGAGTTCCATATATTTTTCCTCATGTTGTTGCGTCTTTCTCCAAATGTCACTGAACATGTCAAGAGTAATTCGTTAATTCTTTTTTAAATAACTCTTCTACAACTTTTAAGTTAAACTCAACATTTTGTGAAGCAACTTTACCTTTAATAATACCCCATAGTAACTCTATTGGATTGAGTTCTGGATGATAGGGTGGTAGGAGCAGTACACTGTGTCTGTGATCTTCCATGATTTTATCAAGTACAAATTCTTGATGATTTGGCTTATGTTTTTTTATAATATCGTATAGGATCGGTTTTGTGTTTTTTCTAGATAGGATATATTATACTTGTCCAACCAAGCTAACATGTCAACTTTTCTCGAATTAGATGTGGGCACTGGATCCGGTACTACGTAGTGGTATGATGCATTATCGAGTACTAAAACTGAGTGAACTTGTAAGTTTGGTACAGTTGCCGGCAAACTTCTTGAAATTTTTTGGCGTAGTGAGGGAATGCGCAGAAGACAAATTTTGGGTCTCGTTGGTAGAATAGTACATGCGCAAACTTCCCCCCACTACGCCGAAAAATTTCAAGATGTTTGCCGGCTACTGTAGAAGCTTTTCTCTGATCCATTTCTGATAGTTATTTACTTGCATTCATGTTACTGTGATAATCCCGAGATTGCTTTTTATTAGGATGGGGATAGGACTCTGAACAGGCATGAACGATAACCAACATATCCCCCTTAGAAATAGGTACTTTGCAACCTTTGCTTGTATCGTCGGACCAAGATCGTGGCAACGTATATGAGCTGTGAATGTAAGATTCATCCGTTTATACTATGGATCTGCCTTGTGATCTATATTGTTTTAGTTTGAAAAGATATGAAGTTCTTTTGAGTCTGATGTGACTTTTTTCAATCAATATTTTTTTATTATTTTGTGTCTTCCTCCACCTAAAACCTAGGCTGCGAACGATCTTCCTTAGTGAAGAAATGCCACCCTCAAAGTGTATATTATCTTTCAAAACTTCTAATAACTTTTTTAATGTCGGAAATGCATGTTGAACTAGATGGAAATTGTAGATAGTTCGTCTGATGACTTCTTGGTCAAAGCTGTAGATTTTTGTGATAACCTTGGTCGCTTTTTACCCGTTGTACTGAAAACAACTTGTACAGTCGACGATGATGTAGATACTGTTGGCTTTGGTTCCTTTGAGGTTGAAGGCTGTGGTTGTGATGTTGATGCTTTAACGGCTGCTGTACTTTGCGTACTTCACAAACAACTCGCTGAACACTTCTCTTAGAAACACCAGTGGCTTGCGAGGTTGAATCTAACAAATCCTTCATAAAAAGATCACTTCCATCACTGTTTTTATTATGATACATAAAAATAGTTAAACACATTGTACACTATTTCACGCGATTGTCCTCTTAATGTTTTGCCAGATCCAATTCTTCCAGAAAATATTTTATTCTAACATACGGAACAAAGCAATACAAGGGAAGCCCAGATGAAGAAGCAGTTCAGAGAATACAGTGCGGGCGCACCGTAAAAAGCGCAGGAAATTTCGCTGTAAAAGCGAAAAGTGTGTAGTCCGGGGTCGTGCCAAGTTGTCGCCAAAATCGTAGAAAAAGTCCAGTGAAAATCCAAATCGGATCTAAGTCCAAAGCTGTGCTCGGTTGTAGAAACAGAAGTCCAAAGTAGAAGCACGGGTCGAAAGCAGGAGTGAAATAAAATGCACGGTAAGTGTTCCAGTAGATGTCTAAGGCACAAGCGGAATGAGGTCTGACCCGCCTGGATGTTGCTTATGTGCAGAAAGGAAATCCAGGCCCCCCGGAACATGTCCGGACCAATCAGAGAGCCGGTTCTACCAGCGACGGCCGCCTGGCAACTGCCGTCCTGAGTTTTATTTAGTTTAGTTTTAAATTAATTAAAAGTATTACGTCACCCCCCCCCCGGGGATTTAATTTATAAAAAATATCATTTATAAAAAAATACGTCTTGCCAATAGTATGGCAATTTACTGGAATCGTAAGACAGAATTTACTGAGATTTTAGAGAATATGTGCTGATTATCGCGGCACGTATGATAATAAATTCTACAATTAATTCGATAAAAAACCAAACCAAACAGGGAATAAAACAAAACATCATCCTGTATTTCGTATTATTTTGTAATAGTAGTAAAAACAAAACAATTACAGTCTCTGTCACGCTCATAAGCTTGACCGCGTGCGAGAGAGACAGAGATTTTTCGAGATCCGTATGCAGTGCGACGTCACCCCGTGCGCTTGTGCGGGTGACAGGCGTATTTTGTGAGGTATTTCATAGCAATAGTTGAAGTTGTGGTGTTAAAACATTAAAATAAAAAATACAGCAGATCCTCGTTTATTCAAAATTATGCAGAACCTCGTCAATTCAAAATTTTAGGTCAAAAAAAAAATTGAATTGCGAAAATTTTTGATTGCTAATAAAGCATAAAACTCATGAAAAAACTGTTAAGGCCCAGTTGTTTCAAGTTCGATCAAAGTAAGCGTTCTTTTAAAGCATAGATTTTTACGTTCTCCACCAATCAGACGATCCGTTTTCGTAAAAATCTATGCTTTGATCGACCGCTTACTTTGATCCAACTTGAAACAACCGGCCCTAAGTTTGTTAAATTTATGCATATATTTAAAGAAATCATTTCGAAAACGCAATATTTATTATATTAATGCAAATATCTCTACGTTTCTATTGCTAAAGTACATATTGACATATTTGCTGTTCTCATTTGTGAAAAAATATTTTTTTCCATTTCGTCGCGTCTAGAGTCTGGACGGCCGTAATCAAAAATGTTTAGTTATACTTGAATTTGTGGAAGGTTTCTGTAATTTTCACTTGATTTTAACTTTTAACTCCGCCTTTTTTCCCTCTCAGACCAACAATAAATACGTAAAATAATAAGATAAGTCAGTAATAACATCCTACAAAGAAAATTAAATATTTTAACAACACAAAGTTACATATTAGGAAAAAAAATCGAACTAAAGACAAAATGTCAAAATATGAAAAACAATATTAAACGCATTTATATATGAGGAATTAGTGCAAATGCTGCTAAAACTAAAACTATTGGCGCAAATCAAGGACATATAAGGCATATCAGTCAACTGAAGAAAGCATGCGTAGGAAAAAAATCGCAGCGAAATTGGTCAAAAATTGTAGAATTCATTTTACTTAAAATTTTTTGCAAGTTTTTTTGTTAACATTTTATTTGAGTTGTATTGAAGTGAATGAACATTTCTTTATCAATATAAGTTAGTATAATTATAGTTCAACTTTTTGCAAAAAATAAGCCAGAAACATTGAAAAAATACAATCTTATGTTGCATATCTCAACTATTGATATTAGGTCATGGTTGCTAGAACATTAACTTTTCTTTGGTAGAAATTTGATAAAAAAGTGAGGATTGTAAAGTTAACCATTACTGTCAGAGCATAGAAAAAAGAACCTCAAATGTTCCGTAAATTTTATTCTAAAATTGTTTTTATCAGGTGTTACTGGCTATGGGAACTTGGCTACAGCAAACTGGATGTACATCCACCCCGTCACTTCAACTAGCGCACAGTCTGGTCAGAGATTACTTCATACTGCATCCCACACACGAAGGAGCACTCAAGAAATTGCCCAAAATAGCTCCCCAATTTGTGGCCAACTTTATGACTGCGGTTGTGGAAATTTATCTTAAAGAAGGTCCTGGAGGAACTTTCTCTCCGCCTCCAAAGAGTTTATTAGAAGTTATTACATCTTGGGTGAGTAAAGGTGTTATTACTTGGGTGGATAAAATTTCAAGCCATTAAAAAAATGAGGATAAATTAAAACATAGGTATATTTGTCATAACAATCTTTTAAAAAGTACAGTAGTACCTTGTTAATTCAAAATTCGAGGGAGCCAAAAAATTTTTTTTCAAATTATGTGGAACCCCGATAATTCATAATTCAAAAAATCTCGAAGCGATTGTGAAATTTGCCAAAAATTGTAAAACTCATGAAAAAAGCTTTTAATTTTTTGAAAAATGTCTGCATTTTTCCATATTTCAAGAAATCATTTTGGAAAGAATATTTATTGTGCTAATACAAAGATCGCATTATTTCTATTACTAAAATATCCAATACTGACATATTTGTTGTTCTCAATCGTGAAAAAAATCAAAATATATATTTTAATTTTGTCAAATTTCAAAAAAAAATTTGAATTAATCTACTTTGAAATTAATATTTTGGGACTTGTGGGTTTGAAAAATTTCGAATTTTGGCGAATTTCGAAATGTCAGGGTTTGAATTAATGGGGTTTTACATGTACATATATGAATTAGGGGTGTATATTAGGGTGTCTCGTCCATGTATGAGAAAAAAAAAATTTTGAGCTACACAATCGCAAGAGGTAAAAAAACTAGAATTGTCTGTCATCTTGAGGACTCTACCAAGCTTTGAATTTTTGTAAATTTTAAATTTTTGTAGAGTTAAACCGTTTGCCTAAAATAATAAAAAAATCAAGTTTAAAAGGTATTTTAGTATTGAAATGAATGAAACAAAGCACAAGAAAATAATATAAACAAAATATAGATTATAATCAACGACAAAAAATAAAAAATTTAACTTATTTTTGTGTCCAAAATTTAGCATTTCTTCTTGAGATTGCATCCCGGTTCTAATAAAGCCATCTCTAGAAGTAACGGCAGTTATACTTTGTGAGGCGTCTGTTATATTCTCTAGGACCCGAAGTGTAACCATCTAAGGTCAAGAATAAATGACAAAGGGGTAACTCATTGACATGAAGCATACAAACACACCATTGTAACGGTCTCTCCAAATATTGAATCGCGCCACCCTTCCAATCAGTGTTAGTTGCAGTTCCGTCACATTCAACGCAAATCACGTCATATAAATTCCAACCTCGACCCTCTACTAAAGTTGTGATCGAAGTAAGAATTCCCTTTGCAGTGCCACGTCTTTCGGTATTGTGTGTCCCAAATAAATGGATTCAGGTTGTGCTAAAATTGAGATGTGGTCTTTTAAAACTTATTTGCGATGGGCTTTTCGTCCATCAAAGTAAATGCTTTTTATAACAATACCTCCATCTTTTGAAGCTTCCGGGCTTTAGATACATCTCTGTAGATCTTATTTTTATCAATAACCAGAGTTAATCTTCGGTAGAAACCAAGCCGACGTCAGCGAAAACCGCAGAAGCAACAGCAGCAGCAGATCGCATCGATAAACGGTATCTATCTCAGACTTTTGGCAATGGCAATGTATTCCAATTTGCCGTTGAAGCAGATGGTGTCTCTGTCGAGGGCGTGTTTGTCGGGGATGCCTCTGTTATCGGATACGTTTCTGGGGAAGATTCACGGATTGAATCTTCATCACAATTTGCTGAGACAGAATCGGTTTCTTGAGTAGAACACAATTTTCTTGTTACCCTTATTGTCTCTTCAATTTATCTCTGCTGTCGTTTCATTTATCTAGCCGTTTCTTTCTTATCAAAAACGCTTATAACCATTTTCCTATCATTTATTTGATCCAACAAAAACTTCTCTCATTGATGTGAACTTTCTTAGGTTTTAAACACGAACAAGATTCAAATAAAGTGCATTTACAAGCAGAAACGTCAAAAAGATTCTCAGATGACTCTAAAAAATATTTCAGTTTATTTTCAAAACTATCATTTCATTTTGTTTTTGGGGTATCTTTTCAAATTGAGATACTTTTCGAAATTGGATTTCACTAATTAAATAACTCGTTCCTTAGTTACAATTGGAATCGAAGCTTTGAATTTTGAAGAATTGTTGATCTCTTCGGAAACAACTACATATTTATATATCTGATTTGGATGGATTTGGAGACTTCAATGTCAGGTCGTTCTTGACAAATAAAATAAATTAAATGACGGCCTTATAGTTGGTAGCTGCTGATTGTCAAGTTCTTTGTATGGTCCGAACATAGCATAAGTAGTCTGACTACGCCTCGAACTTCTTATTTAAAAATCACAAAATCCGCTTTTAACATTGTAACAATCGCAATGATACTTTTATGGCATAAAAATTATTTTGGCTACGAAGAAAACACTTGCGAGTCAAGTCAAGAAAGTCCTCAAAACAAGTTCAAATTTGAGGGTTTTTGCAGGTAGAAACCTAACGAATTCGAAGTCGCTGGTAACGTGTTGTTGCATGCAAATCGAAACGTCATGTATGATTTACACATAAATAGAACAAAAAGTAAATATTTTTTTTGTATTAAGTTCAGGAGCCAAAATTGAGGATAGCGAAATATCACCATAAAAATGACAATTTTTCCAAACTTTGTAGATCGGTAGAACCCTAAAGATACAGTTTTATTTTATTTTAAAAATTATTTTAGTAATCTACACTCAATTACGCAAGTTTTGAGAGGTCTTGTGTTAAGGTAAGCTAAAAAAAATATCGGGACAGCTTAGTGTATATACGTCGTAAATTTTTTATTATGAATTACACACCTACTAGACTTTGAATGTTTACAAAAAGATCTGCATCAAAGTCACTCTAGGACCGTCTATCATTTATAATGATGTTTGACCTTTCTGTCAAAACAAATAATGAATAAAATAAAAAGATAATGGTGAAAAAATGGTCCCTGATGCACAATGTGATCAAATGTAAAATTCTCTATATTGGTCATCCAAGTCATACTTCCACTTCTTTGGTTTCCACAATACAATATTTTATACTTAGGCATTTTTAGCCAGTCTTTGACTGCATATTTCCAAAGGATACACAAACAATATTTGGCGATAATCATTGTGCAAATAATGCTGAAGATTAGCTGGATTGGGTTTCATTCTGAGAGATTTCCTTATGAACTGGTGATGTGAATTGTATGTATGTCTAGATATACTTATGTGCACACTGTAATAATAAAATTATGTATTTATGCTCAATACGCAGGTGCATAAAAGTAAAATGTCCAGAAGTTTAATTTTTATTAACATGTTTGTGTTTTTAAAATAAATTCCTATTTGTTTTATTTCAAAGGTTTGTTCGAACCCTAAGCTTTGCCTGTCAGCACAACTCAATCCTGCAGTTTTGCCTAGCGGAGGAATACCAATGGCTGCCGTTTCACCGCTAGCGGGGCTCATACAGTGGTGTGCTCTAGCACCACTTTACATAATATCCCCTCAAGACACTGGTAATTGATTTTTTAGAAAATTACAATCTGCGCAATATTGAAATTATATTTTGTTAGGACTTCCTGAGATTTGTAAGCAATCAAGCTAGCAAATTCATCATGATTAATTAATCACCGGTCATCAAGCTGGTCTGTTGATCGGTTTGAGCATGGCATCATAAAATTTTCTAATTTAATTTAATTTTTCTACAAAATCTACTTTTTGTCTCATTTTTTTTAACCAAATAATATCCGCATGATTGTTCACTTAGAAAACATTATAATTATCAGCAATGATTTACAATTATTAGTATATTATGGCATTAGACAGACCTATTACTTTGCCATGCCTGGTGCTTAGGATTTTTCTTTTGAGGATTATTAAGTAACGTATTCTTGCACACAAATTGCATATTATGCAGTTTTGCTCCAGTTAATCCGCAACTCGGTTAATGCGACTTCGGTTAATCGAGAGTCTTTGATTGGTGTCCCTTGGTGGTGCTTGATCTCTTTTCGTTGCATGGCTTTATATTTAATACTTAAAATAATAATTATTTATGTTTTTTATTATTAGTTTCAGATGTAGAAATGACTGACGGCACTGCCGTGCCGACAAAAAAAATGAAACTAGAAAAACAAATAAATATAATGGTAAAAACATGTGATAAAAGTATTGGAAATGCACAAAACGAACTGCAGTTATATGTTAAATTACATTTAGGGGTTTTACAAAGCTTATACGAAGGCAAAAGGCCACAAGGTCCTCCTACCACAGTCAGCGCTCAGCACCTTGCGCAGATAGTGCCACCTATAAAATTACGATTAGAACAATCGAGAAGACAGGAGAACAATACAATTCCAGATGCCAACCTTCATGTAAGCCGTTTAATTGTTTCAATGTATTTTTAGTTATTCATTATATTTTATTTATTTATTAATTCAAATAGTTAACCACTCTTGTTACAGACTTGCCTGGAGAGAGTTGCTCAGGCGACACAAATAGCCCTGGCTAGCGGTTGTGTGTACGGGAATGTTCAGAGCCTTCTGTCTGTGTTGGGAACATTACCAGAAAACAGAATGTTGCGGATTGTAATCAAACATCATCAACAATGTGTATAATATAACATTTCAAACAATTTCATATATTTACAAATAAAATAAATTAGATTACGATACGGGTACACTGTTTATAATTTGAAAAACTAAGAGAGTGGTTAAATGAAAATTCTTGTAGTATTGTATATATTTAATTAGTGATGAAAAAAAACAGAAATAACACCATATTAAAAACTTACTTTTCTGCTGGACATTACTCAATAGTGTTTGCAATATGTATTATTGTCGAAACTGTTCAATCAAAATGGTCTGAATCTTCTGGATTCTTTAAGTAAAGCTATTTTCTTTTTGTCCTCTTCGAATTTCTGTCTTAATGTTATTATATGTTTCATTTTAGATTCCCTGATTTGGAATGAGTAAAAGTTTTTCAGTTCTTTCTTTTGCTGGCGGTTCTTTTCTTGCGCTATTATCTTATTGCCAACTGATTCCTTGCGCTCAAATCCAGGTTTCTTGCTATGTCTTGTTACGGTTATCCAGCCTTCATCATCTTCTTCTGCCAATGATTTTGCATTTTCAATTTTGTCTTTAGTTTTTTCATCATATTTTTTCATGAAAATTTCTATTTCAGCTTTAAGTTCACTTATATTAGGTATGGAAGAATTATACAGTTTGATCCATTGAATTACTCCATTAGATGAATTACTACTGTGATCATGCGCCGGAATGAGTTCCTTAAGTTCTAGAGCCCTTTTAAGTTCTGACTTTTTGTTGAAGACTATGTAAGCTACTTTGTAACATGCTTTGTTTTGTAGATGAATTATGTTATTTCCCTTTTCAGTCGATGAAGGTTTATCTTGAAATTGCACAGACACTATTTCGCCCGCTTTCTCGAAGGCATGTTGAAGGTTTTCTTCGGAAATAAACGGAGGCACATTTAACACAAATAGAGTTCTACCTGGTGGCTTGTCACCCGTGTGCTCTCTTACAGAGTGTTCCTTGATATAGATTTTGTGACCCGTGAGACCGCTGGATAAGTATTTTAATGATAGCACTGAAAGCAAAAGAATTATGTCATTTTTAATATTAAAAGCACTTAGACTCTTTATTTTCAGATATTTTAAACAATACAAAGGCACTCATTTTTAGTGTTAGGTAGCTAAAAGTAATTAATTTATATCTAAATTATGGAGTGAGCACATTTTCTTTAATAAGGTATATATATACAGTGGACCCGCGGTAAACCGACAAACGTTTTGCAGGGCGATGTCGGATTATGAGTACTGCCTAAGATCCTCTATAGACCGGATTTTTTTACAAACGAGTATCTTGTAATTTGACAAATTACAGATCCAATGATAAGATTTTATATATTATACTCTGAAGTACAAATCGTACTTCATTATGTATGTCAAATTTAGTAAATTAAACAACACGGTAGAGCACTTACATGTTATTATAAAATTAACGTCATTAATGCTATAGAACTTACAAAAAAATAATAACTTCACATTAGGAAATAATTGTGTACAAACAAATGTACATACTAAAATAATCAAAAATTATGAATAAAAATCATAATACGAATATCGGATTACAGGGGGGGGGCAGATTAGACAGGGGCCGGATTACCGCGGGTCCATTGTATATATATATATATATATTATAACTGTATAATTATAAGTAGGCAGCTCGCTAACACATAAATTAACAAAAAATAATCTAATTCATTCAACAACCAGTTCTATCCGACTTGTTTCCGATAAACAGATAAGCTTTGTCCTTTCTTATATTCCCTTAGCATCTTTCTCCTGTCTTTTCAATCTTTCTTTTCGTGGCCAACGCATTTTTTTTGTCAAAATAATTGTATTGGCCACGGACCACCACAATATACAAACATGAACTAACGGAAAATTCTTGGTCTACAAAAAAATAATTATAGCTTTGACATTTTTACTAACTACCTTATTGTACTATACATAAGTTTCAGATTTACATGAAATCCGAAGCATAAAAAGTCTAATAAAAATTTCATAAACAAATACCTCTGAAACCGTTCAACATTTGTTCCGACATGCTGAGTAACGTTTTATGTTAGCGTTGTTGCAGTGTTTTTTTCATTGAATATTCTGAATATGTTGAAGTTGCACTCAAAAGTTAACAGCAAAATGTATTCATTCACTAATGACGTAAATACACTCGTCGTCAGATTGTCAGATTTTTTGAGGTTATTATAAACATGTCGCAGAAACGAGCATGGCCTTTTATATTGAAGGGTAGAATAAAAACCCGAGATGGCGTAGAAGTTCTCCTGAATGTTAATCTAAGAGCCGGTGTTTCAACTACATTTATAGTAATAAACCGTTTAAAGCATAGATTTTTACGAAAACGAGTTGTTTGATTGGTAGAAATCGCAAAAAATCTATGCTTTAAACGGAAGATTACCATAAACTAAGTTGATACAACTTAAAACCACTTGCCCGCACGGCGCAAGTGTTTTAATTCCGGGAAAAAAGTAATAGCAGGCTAAGGGAGTGTATAGTTTTGGTCATATTTTTACTTAAACGGTAGATGTAATTATTCACATTGCTAAACACGGAAACAATATGTAATTGATGTGAATTTTTAGCTTTAGTAATTAGGCCTCGACCTGTTGAAGCTTTAAAAAATTAATACAAGCAATACCACAAGTGTATTCTATTTCCTATACCACAAAGGCCGACGCCACACTGCTCAGACCTTCCGCCGCGTCAAATCGACAAAGCAAATGGATCGACCGATCGTCCGCGCAGTGTGTTTGACAAGCGCTGTAGCAGCGGTCCGCCGCGGAAGATCCGCGCAGTGTGGCGTCGGCCTAAGAGCTTAGATTTTGTTTTAGCACGGAGGTAAAAGAATACGAAGCGCTGAATAAAATCAAGTCGCCCAGTCTAAGGTGATGTTGAAGTGACATTGAGGGATCATTATTTATATTTATATATTAAATGATCAAAAAGCAAATAATTAAATTATTTAAATACTAAAGATCTTCAAAAAGTTGTGGGAGGCTTCGTATAGCTGATATAACAAACTACAAGGGGAGTAGTATCAAATATTCTACAGACCGAAGGGATCGTAACTTTCCCAAACGGTTTCATATTTCCTATCCATCAAAAGTAAAATTCCTCCCATTATTTATACATTGCCATCTTGATTAACATGTCTTCTTTTCTGAGATATGGCATCATCCACGATACATGATAAGATGTTATGCTTTTTTTCTATGAGACAGACGTTACAACATGTGTCAAACTTCATATATATTTGCAACGATAGTTCGCTCTAATATTGCTCAAAATTATCTATTTTGTTTTTAATACACCACAGTGCGTTATGAAAAATGATATATTTTTTGTTCAGTTGAGCTGTGTACAGTTTTTATTAGGTAATGATATCTAATAACTCGACTGGCAAGCTCAAAGCTTCCAAGAGCTCCAGAGACTTCGACTTTGAAGCAGCAGACGATCCCGAAAATATTCAATCGGGGCGACTGGTGGCTCGTCCTCGATCGAACACCAATTCTAATGACAGCCGATTGCATCCTTCTTTGGTATTTTCCCAAAAAGATGGTCGCATCAAGCCCCGTTCCAAGAATGCAAATGAATTTCGCGAGTTCCGCGGACAGCCCAGCGACAGAAGAGGAACCGGCAGGCCACGCGGAGGGTTTTCAGGGAAGAATGACCGCTATACGACCGACAATTCTTATAGAAGATTTCAAGAACCGTTGATGAAGCAGAATATTGGAGATTCAAATGCCAATGTAAGTTACAATTATGGCAACTCGAAGTATGATTCAGATGTTAAATCCAACTTTATTTACGCCTTACCCGAAGATACCAGAATTTCCAAACTTTTACGAAGGCTATGCGGAGAGACTGATGTAGAGAAATCGCTTGCCATCTGTTCTAAACTGCAAGAAGCTATAATGCTGCCAGACAATGTGCGCTACATAAGACGATCTTATGATATCCTGGCAGAATCTTTACTAGAAGTGTTGTATGACGCTCCCAGTTCCGAAACAAAGGTGCAAGTCTCCGCATCGCTGGGTCGAATTGGATTTGTTATGGGTCCAGACTATAAGAAACATCAAGACTGGATTATGGGCAGATTTTCCATACAAAGGAACGAAGATGTCAAGGCGATGTTAATATTATCTTTCTCTCATTTATTTCAACTGGATGCGGAGAAGCCTGCACTCGGAGAACACGTGTCTGCTGCCATGACCCAACTTCAGAGTGTCATCGAGGCAACAGATTCAGCCAAAATTTTTACCGTCGCTATCAAAGCTATCGTTACTGTGTCCTTGTCATATCCAGAAGCGTTCGCTAAACATTTCATCGATATGGTTGATATACTTGTCGGTTGGCACGTGGATGCCGCTCAGTCGAAAAAGGTCAAAGATTTTGCTCTCGCAACTTTAGGAGAGTTCAGTAATCACTGGCGAGCAGATTTAGTTTTTTCTGTCAAATTATTGGGTCAATTCCTTGAAGATATGGTGGCCTACGGAGAGGAGTTCACCCAAATGACGGGTGGTAACTTGAGTGACCATGAAGATCCCCCTGCCAGTCCCGAGGAGTGTTTGCAGAGAATTACGTCATTTATCAATGTATTCAACACAGTAACAAAGAGTTTGGGAGAAATGTTGAATCCTAGTATATCTCCTACAATCACATGGTCATTTTTAAACGAATCTTTTACAAAAATGATGAAGACGTACTTATGCACCCTCCAAATAAACTTTAATGATGAATTGATTATTGCTGGAAACGAATGTATTTTCTTATTTTTAGCATACTTGCAGGCTAAAGTTTCGTCAAATTTCACTTTACTGTGTGAGCTTATCAGCCTACAATTGAATAATTGCTCAATAATGTCGGATGAAGCAACCATATCGCTTCTAAGTTTGATTAGAAAAACGATAAAAGAAATTTCTGGGAATTTACCTATAGAGTTTATCAAAACCATCATTGGCCGGGATTCAAATCTACTTAAATTAAGAGTTTCTCACAACCACATTATTCAAGAAGCCGTTGTGACTGTCTACCAAAGTTTCTTGAACCTAAAAAATATACCGCTCTTGCAAGATGCCTACAAGTATGTTTTAAGAGACTTGGAATTGTCTTATAAAATGTTTGTGCCGGATGTAGAGATTCTCTCTTCAGCCATTCTCAGCGACTCGCCCGTTTACAGTGAATCAGAGGCGGAACTTATCATTCTGTTCAACCTTTACTGCCTTACCGACATTGCTAATGCGAGTAACTCCATCATAGGCATGTGGGCCCTGCAGCCGAGTATTCTAGAATTACTTGCCGTTAAGCTGAAGCCGTACGATCAGAAACTCGCCTTTGAAAATCCATTGGTGCAGTATTCAGTGATATATTTGCTGTATTCACATTGTAAAAAGAATAATCATTTTATTGCTTCAAGTGACTTGATATCATATGGCCAGCCGAGATCGAATGTTTGTGATATTTTTGGATTATCCAATATAACATTGGGAGAAGTTTCGAACGTCAGCCCAACATCGGGGCATTTTGGAGTAATAATAACATTATTCAAAAAACTTTTCACCTGCAAATTACAAACTGACACTTTTGTTCTATTGTTGAATTGGACAAATGACATTTTCACCCAGCTTCGAAAATATTTCCCTGTTGGATTGAATTCTAAATTACTGGTGGAATTGATAATTAATATAATCGATCTTGGTTTTACAATAAACGAAAGAATTGTTGAAGGGGTGGCACATAATATGAATACACTCATGAACCATTCTAATATATCTTGGAATGCGACTGTAATGGTCAAATTGGGAGAATTGTGCCTTATTCATTTGGACAACAACAATGATTCCATCAGACAGCAGTTTGCTGCTATTGTTCCGTTTATTCCATGGGATATTATAATACTTCATTTAATAAGATCATCGGATGTAAAAACTGAAAAATACAGAGCATCAAAATTACTGATATTGGATAAAATGAATATTGTAAGCACTCAGAAAGAACACCTAATGAGAGATGCTTGCGGTCAAATGTCCACCCAACAATTCAAAAAGTTTATGAGCTATTTGCTCAATGCCATTTCTTATAAAGACGGTTGGCTTCCTGATGCATTTATTAATTGTTGGCCCTTGAAAAATGGCGATACAAATAGTAGCCATATATCATTTTTTAGACAGTGCTCACAGCATTTTGCATCAGTGTTAAGTATGTGGGCTACATGGGAAGCAGCGCGGCTATGTGTTTCTCAAAAACTCAGAACCCCCATTGGAAAACCCCAGGAAACATTCACTCACATTGAAACTGCCATCAAGCAACTGGCTAGAAAACTAACTTATAAATTGACCAATGATATTAAAGACAACAATAATATGGAAAAGAATATCATTTCTGAATTGAGACGAAGCAGATTGCTAATGGAGTTCTTGGAATGCTTGGAAAAAGCTATACATAATGCGGCTGAAGGTTGTGCTACGGTAATGTTACCGGTTATTCCTACAGTAAGAACATTTTTCCACACCAATAATTCTACTTGTCGAGAGTGGCTCAGTCGTGTAAGACCTGCAGCCCTAGTTGTAGGACTCCACGCTGGTCATGCATCAGCTGTTATACGCCACGCACATTCCTTACTCTTGTCATCCAGCTCTCCCATTGCAGCTAACTCTACTCCGACTCTTACAGTTGATGTCCTAACTTATTGTCTATCCTTGGCGAGGGCGCTCCTTCAGCTTAAAGAACCAGAGGCCTTGACAGGTCTGTACTCATGGATTAATAAAAAATATCATGTGAAGTTGTCCTGGTTGAAAGCAGCGGCTGACCAAAGTGCAAACAAGTATGAATTAGCTTTAGAAAGTTATTTTGCAATTCTATTCTTAAAGCCAAATGAAGGTAAACCGACGGAAAGTGAAGCTCTTCTACCTTCAAAAGGAGAAGCTTTTCGTGCGTTAGACGATATTGAAAAACAATTTATTAATGATCAAATCAGAGAATGCTACAAAAATATTCAATGCTGGTCAGATCTCAAAAATTGGATGGAAAAGGAGAACAAATCAGAAAATGACGAATTGATAAATGAATCTGTAGAGATGTCTTGCCTCGATAAGTTTACTAATGAAGAAATTATATTTCCCGAAGACTTTTGTGATTGGGATAAATGGATAACTGTCAGTCAAATTTCTAAACAAGAGTGGTCATGTTTCAACCTTTTTGACAAAACTGAATCAAAATTAAAAAATGCTGCATTTAATGTTTTACTCCGACCTGATAGCTTACCTAATGCTGCCCAGAATATTGAAGAATGCTGTGAAATCCTTCAATCGAGTCTTCACGAACTGTCTAGAAATCAGCCGTGTGAATTTCTTTCAAACAACCATATTTTACACTATGCTGCTACTGGGTTAAAGAATATTATTATTAATAAAAAAATAGAAATGAATCCCTTTTCTACATCATTGGGTCAGTCAACGCTAAAAAATATAGATCCATCTACACTCAGCAAAATAATGTGGTGGTCGGACTATTTTTTGAAGATTCACTCCTCGGATATTGAAATAAATGCGACTGAAAGCATGAGACTTGATTTGGTAAAATCCACAAGAAAGCATTGCAATGAAAGCACTTCGAAAAGAGAATTAATTAAATACTTTGCATCTTTTAAACACCAGAGTCTCGCAGAATCATGCATTGAGCACCTAGAAGATGTTTATGATTTATTTGTGAGATCAACAAATTCTTATGACATGAATATGTGGACGCTTAATAATGTTACTGCTATAATGGAAACATCAAAACTACTATACTTACAAGAAGATACGAGGGAAATGGCCATCAATTTATGTGCTAGTGCATCTCTGGGTGTATCTCAGAGGCTGACATTAGCGGAGCACACCTATGAATTTAGAGAAAAGGGAACACGAATGCTTTTAACTCTTTCCAAATGGGTTCAAAATGAAAATGATAAATTGCTCATTAATAATTTGAATTCTCCCTTGACCAAGCTCGTGACTGCCTTGCCTGAAATTGGACTCGTAAATAATAATGTTTCGGCTAACGTAATCCCCATTTCAGATTCAGCTGTAGGAAAATTACTTCAATTCAGTGTGAATCAATGTCCTGGTTTGGCTAAAGCTTGGTTTACATTCGGTTCCTGGTGTTTCCGATGGGGTAGAAAAATGGTTGAGTACAGTTCGAATATAGGCGGGCAGTTAACGGAAAATGACAAACTTCAAATTCAGAGTGTAATGCTGCTCGGTAGTCCAGAGGATTTTGAAACAATTTGTGAAATATTATCCAAGACCCGAGTAACATGCGATGATGAAGACATAGATTGGAATGAAATAAATACTTCAGAAATGATTGAAAGTCAATTAAGAAGTGTCACGTCACTGCGCAACGCATACCCAGAACACCTCATACTGTTAGTTGATATTTGGAGACAAGCACAGAAAAGAGTGTTTTCATATTATGAGCTTTCTGCTGATGCATATTTTAAGTTTTTAGAATTGAGCTCAGCTAGTGAGAATGTTAATCATAATGGTGAATGTGCGATAGTTACAGCTACTTTACGATTATTGAGATTGATTGTGAAACATGCCATGGAATTACAGAACGTCTTGGAATCAGGGTTAGCCAATACACCTACACATCCTTGGAAAGTTATTATTCCACAACTATTTTCAAGATTAAACCACCCGGAAAATTACGTAAGACGTAGAGTATCTGAATTACTATGTCGCTTGGCTGAAGATACCCCGCATTTAATCACCTTCCCTGCTGTGGTCGGAGCCGTTGAAAATGAAAAAATTAATTTAGCTGACATCAGTTTTCCTAAATCTATTTTCATAGACACAGATAATATGGAAATGTGTACTGGCGACACAGTTGATAATAGCGATGCAGAGAGTGAAAAAGATAATGATTTGAATTCTTGTTTTATGGATATGGTGGACACATTATCAAAGCAAGCGCCTGAAACTATATTGCAAGTACAGATATTAGTGAAGGAGTTGAGAAGAATAAATTTGCTGTGGGATGAGTTGTGGCTGGGAACGTTAGCTCAGCACCATTCCGAGATTACCAGGCGCCTGGCCCAGTTAGATATGGAAATATTGAAAGTTAAAAATAATGTCACTCTTCAACAAGATGAAAAAGAAAAGTTAATCAGCGAAAAGCACCGCATTATTTTAAAACCCATTTTATTTGTTTTGGAACAGTTGGCTGATATAACATCTGCAACACCTGAAACCCCGCACGAACTAAATTTCCAAGATAAATTTTTAGATTCTATCAGCAACATGTTGGAAAAATTGAGAAACCCTACTGATCCAGACAAACCTCAAGAATCCTGGTTGCCAATTAAAGAACTACAAATTAAACTTCAACAAAAATCTAGCAAGAGGTCTTCATACATGCTAAAGATGTCAGACATAAGTCCTACCTTGGCCAGAATGACTGACACTGTTATTTCAATGCCAGGTGTCCACACTTCTTCAAATGTACGCGTAACAATCATGTCTATTAATAATACTGTTGCGATACTTCCAACGAAAACTAAACCAAAGAAGTTAATTTTCCACGGATGCGACGGCAAGACATATACATATTTGTTCAAAGGTCTGGAAGATCTTCATCTTGATGAAAGAATTATGCAGTTTTTGTCTATAACAAATACAATGATGGCTCATGATAAAGAAGATAATTGCGACCAAACATATAGGGCCAGACATTACTCTGTGATTCCACTGGGTCCCCGCTCAGGCCTCATCAGCTGGGTTGATAATCTTACACCTCTGTTTGCACTCTACAAACGATGGCAACAACGAGAAGCTGTTACCATGTCAGCAAAAAATAACAAATTTGTTACAGTTCTAAGACCATCAGAATTATTCTATAACAAATTAACTCCATTATTAAATGCTGCTGGTGTCAACACAGAAAATAGAAAGGAGTGGCCTGTTGGAATTCTTAAAAAAGTGCTTGTTGAGTTGATGGCAGAAACACCTAAGGATTTATTAGCCAAGGAGTTGTGGTGCGGTAGCGTTACACCGGGACAGTGGTGGCGAACAGTGAGACGTTACAGTTTTTCCGTAGCAGTGATGAGCACAATCGGATATATCATCGGACTCGGAGATCGACATCTGGACAATGTGTTAGTGGATTTGAGTACTGGTGAATTGGTACACATTGATTATAATGTTTGTTTTGAAAAGGGCAAAACTCTGAGAGTTCCGGAAAAAGTGCCTTTTAGAATGACGCCCAACTTGGAACACGCTCTGGGAGTTACCGGTGTGGAGGTAAGTGCACTTTAATCATTTTCACTTTTATTCAAAAGAATTTGTTTATACGTCAGCTTTTAGCACAATAATCAGCTTGTCCTTACATTAAAAACTTTTTAATTTGCTTTCGGCCCACACATTTTGAAAAAAAAACTATAAATACATTGCGGGATCAGGAGACTTTTTTTAAAACATATATATTCACATCCTTGGGTGATCGACCCATTGAGAATTATTGAAAATATTCCGAATTTGATTTTATTGAGAAATAAGAAATGATGAGATGATACCAGCGAAAAGTCAAACAGGTCTATTCTTAGTGGTTTCCAATGTCTTAACAATCATGTCTTAACCGCTATTATCTAACGTTGTATACTTTGTTAATTTTGACTTGATGACATTTGGCAGATATGTTTTGACATTTCTCGTAGAAATTTTCGCATACTTAAATAAGTACTTCCTGTCTACTATGTGATATGATATCATAAAAATGTTGTTATTCTGAAAACAGCGCAGATTATTTTATATTGATATTTTATTGCGGAATACAAAAATTACGAGATCATTTTTATGTTATTGAACATTGTCAATAAAAGCATTAAAGTATGATAGTGCACACTACCAATTTTTACTAACTGAATTTACAAGAATAACCAGTTCTAAAATTAAATGTTCGGTGGTCAACAAATCAACACATGTTCACTTGAGAGAAATCCATAAGTCAAGAAAATAGCATTAATGAAATTGTAACAGAAAATAATGGCGAATGAAATACAGGCGGACCTCAACTTTCGCACATAATTGGTTCCTGAAAATGTGTGCGAATGTTGAATGTTCGAAAGTAGAGGGAAGTAAAAAAAAGTAAAATTGTCTGTATTTTAAAATGTTTATTTATCAAGTAAAATATATGATGTTTAAGAGGCATGTTTAAGTGGGGTTTGCGGGTGTTTCCCTTAAAAAGTTATCAAGAGCTAATTGTTTGTCACTCTTCTTTCTATTTTCTTCATATAGTATTTTAAAACATGCTATGTCTTTATTGATCGGCCTACACACTCGAGATATGCGTTCTCCATTGGGATCACAATCTTCCATAATATTTTAAAAAATTGTCAAGATGCATGAAGGCTTCATTCATATTTTTCATTGTTAAAGTCTTGATGATTTGATCAGCTTTTTCTTCCTCACTTTCATTATATATTTCATTTTCATACTCCTGTTGCTCAATTAAATATTAATTTATTAGAGGTTCTGAATGAGATTTTATCATCTCATTAACATCCTCATTAGTAACATCTAAGTTTAGTTCATTCATTAGGCGGACTATATCAATTGTGATAGTTTCTGGAGTTTCATCACAATTTATTAAATTGTTTCCATGAACGTTTCATGGTTGACTCTTTTATTTTAGCCCACGCTATATGTCTCACGTGTCTCCAATATTGTTTATTGCGTTTCATACATTGTAGTTCTTCCAGAAATCTTTTAATGTAGGTCCACCTTCCCTGTCAGTTGCCTCGATAGCCTGAGTCATTATTGACCTCATATAATTATCGTTTAAACATAGCTATCACCGTTTGGTCCATAGGCTGTATAAGGCAGATATTATTGTGAAGAAGAAACACAACATTGATTTCCGTGTATAAATTCTGTAGAGATTTTGGGTGTCTTGGAGCATTGTCTAAGATTAATAATATTTTAAATGGTAAATTATTATCTTTCCTTCCTGCGCAAGACTAAATCTCTATCCTAGCTAGCTCACAAGCAAAGTGACGGAAGGAAGTAAGATGCAAGTGATACTAGGATTCCACTTGCTTTTAAGCGAGCGAGAGGGGGATATCTTTACCCCACAGCGTGACAATGTGCGAAATAGCGAATTGTGCGAAAGTCGAATGTTCGAAAGTCGAGGTCCGCCTGTATGTGAATATTGTATAAATGCAAGACATGAGTTCAAATAGCCCACATTTATTATTAATGGTTTGTCTGTATGCTGAGGACTAATTCTCTTGATTCAAAATAACAATTAAGATTGGTAAATGCGTGTCACAGACCATCAAAATATATAGACATGGACCAATTTAAATTTACTAGTAGAAGGCCTGGTTCCACAGCTGGGTTCCAATATGTATTCATTATTTAAAAAAAATATAGTAGAGTGTAAATTTTGAAAAAGTCTAATTATTCCAAAAGCCGTTTTTACTCGGAGAGACTCGATTTGGAACAAGATTTAAAAAACAAATGTTTATTTTAAAAAATATGTTTTGTTTACAAGGAGATTTAATTATACAAGAATAAATACTTTAATTCTGTTCTGTCTTAAATATTGTACGCGAAAGGGGACATACTACTGCTGTGACCCAATGTCCTTGCCTAAAGAAGGGGCTTAGTTCATCTCTGTACAATTTTACACTCCCTGATGTGGGCATAAATTTAAGAAGAAAAAGTAGGTAGTTTACATACGTAGAATGTAGGGATGGGTCGTCCACGTCCGTCCATCGACGAGACGATCAACTAGTTGAATTCGTCAACTAGTTGACGCATCAACTTCGTTACGCGGACACCGCGGACGTTCTATCTAAACATCGGGACGATGGTCAACTGTCTACGGTTCGACGCGACGCTGCTCGACAGCTCAACCATTGGCTATTTGTATTACGTTAATTTTTAAAATTTACAGAAGTTCGAAGGAATATAGTTTCGGGGAAAGTAAAACCACTACTTGTGCTTATATGTAAAAAGAAATATTTTATTATTTATTTGTTTACGCACATTATAGGCTTTTACATATTGTTTTATATACTTCTTTCTATATATAATAAAGAAAGAAGTAGGTATACACAACAATATCAGGTGTAAGCAGTAAAATATAAATATAAACTACATATATAAGCAGTGAAAGTATTGGGTATAAGCATTAAAATACGAGTATAAAAATTAAAAATATAAATAAGTACAAAGCAGTAATGTGTGTATAAAAAAATATATTAGGTACATATCATTACATATGTACAGGGTTATGTGGAAAACATTAATAACCTCGCAGGACTATATTCCTGCCTTGATTATGAGTCGAAAGCTATCATGACCTAATATCAATAGTTATGTAGATATGCGACATCAAAGTTTGAATTTTTTCAATATATCTGACTTATTTTTTGGAAAACGTTGGACTATCACTACACTAACTCAAATCGATTACGAAAAATTCATTCGTTTCAATACAAGTTAAATAAAATGATAAAAACCTTTACATTTATTTATTATCTATAAATTTATAAATAAATACATAATTTAAAAATACTTTACATTTGAGATGTTATCTGGAAATTTATTGAAGAATAAATCTTTCAAAGTCAGGCTTTCACTTTGTGGTGACATTATTAATAAATAAATATATCTGTATTATTTGTCAACTTTAGTTTAAGGCTCAATCTGAGAAAAGGAACATTTTCCCGAAACATGTAAAAAATCAATAAAAAGTGGTGTAAACAAAATTATAATAGATTTATTTTTTTATCTATAAAGTCGAAAATAGATCAACTAGTTGACGAATTCAACTAGTTGATCGTCTCGTCGATGGACGGACGTGGACGACCCATCCCTAGTAGAATGTAATTGAAAAATGCAAAGCATAAACCTTTTTCGAGAATGAATTGAACTACCATCAGAACTTGGCCACGGCAACCCAATCAAAGATCCCATGTCCAAGTTGCGGGATTGGCTTGTTTAAAGTTAGTTTCCCAAAAAAAATCATTTCTCATTATTTCAATGATATATTTACTTGTTTTAAATTTTTAAGAAATAATGTGTATTGTAGAAATATAAAATCAATAATATAGATAATTATAACAAAAATGACATTAGACTTAAATATACTACCCATGGATTACTAAACATGGTGGAATATATTGAGTATTTGTAATTTTTTGTGTTTTTTGATGTGTTTCTCTTCTGTAATTGGGCCTCTTGGCCTGTTGAAGCATAAATTAAAAAAAAAAAAGATTACTTACATTTATTTTTATATTACTGCTGAGGAAAATATGGAGATTCTTTAGCTGTTCTTATTTTACATAATGTTATACGAGTATAGTTGTAATAGAGTAACACCATTGTATTTTCTCTATAATATGTAATGTAATAATTTGTTTACGTTTGCATCAGGTACGAGATCTTAAGGCCGGTTGCGTCAATTTGGTTTATAGCAGCGGTTTCCAACCTGTGGTACGTGTACCACCGGTGGTACGCAAGTAATCATTAATGCTGGACATAAAAAGTTTAAAAAAGATCTGTCATAAAAATATCATTTAAGCTATTGTATTTTACATATATTTTTTATTAATATTGGTAATTTTTGGAAAAAAATTGCCTGCGTCGCATTTCATTTTTTATACAAATAATTTAATTAAATTCTATGCAAATTTTTTTTTATAAAAATTAGTTAAAATACTTTACATATTCTGGTTTTGAATTTCGACAAGAAATGAGCTTTGGCACCTTTTATTTAAAAAAACATCGTGAGATGTAAAGTTCAAATGTCTCATTTTTATCAGAAAAAATAAAACCTTTGGTATTTTTTTTTATACTTAAATAAATTGAGTTCTGGAAAATATAATCACCGTACAGAATTTATAATGCAAATAGAATAACAAATTTCTCGAAATATAATCATTTTTACGAAGTGGTACAATTAAGCGTGATGTACTACAAGGTGGTACGCGAGCCAAAAAATGTTGGGAAACGCTGGTTTATAGTAATCTTTAGTAAAAAAAACTATAGATTTGTGCGGATGCCGGACCGTAATCAGGTCAAGTTTTAGAGACATCTGTCAATTTTAAGAAACGTTTTTTTGATTCTCCATAAAGCTGGTGGGAAACTTTGATACTTATTAGAGCCATCTGTCGAAGCGAATAAAATTTCGTATTAGTGTATTCCCGCATCAACAGATTGTCTTCAATTATATTTTGTATTCTGGGCGCTAGATGTCTCAGCGCCGAAATTTCCACTAGGTAAAAATAAAATAGTTTTTCCATGCGCATTATATTAATATTTTAATCATTTTCTGTGTAATCACAATTGTCTTGACATTTGTCTTATTATATAACAATGTTGTTATTTGTTATAATGAGGATAAAACGGATTATTGTCTTTCAGTAATTTCCTATCAAGATGCGATTTATTGCGTTTATTAGGGCTCTTTATAAGAAAAGAGAAGGAAGTTTGATTATTGTAGTAGAAAATCGGGCCATGACGTCCTTAAGTAAAGTTTGTAATGCCGCCCCTACTATTTATCGTTTTTCTAATTTTTTGTTGTAGTATAAATTCATTAAAAATATCATGAAATGGCGAAAAAACAAAATTATTTAAAATGAACTCAGCCACAATTAACAGGTCTTGGCAATTTTGATGGATGCGTTTGGCAGCGTCATTGACGGCCATACAACATAACTTGCCCACTGATTGTCGCAACATGTTCTTGTGTCAGAATATTTCACACAATTTTGAGAAATTGACCATTGGAGTGCCCTAAAATGATTACTTCGCGCTTTTTTCTTACTAAACGGTAATTCTAAAATTTAATTAATGTATATTATAGATATCTCACAGAGACGAAACTGTATTTCTTATGGGAAAGTAGGTATAGAAGTCATTTGGGTGTACATAGGACTTATGACCTATCGTATGGTTGGCTTAAGTGATCACTTTACACAATGTAACATTCGCCATTTCCACCCATTAATTAATAATGTCTCTGTGACAAAAATCCAGCACTGTTCTGAAAGATTTGAACAAACTCAAAATATTCTGAATTCTAAAATTTGTTTTATTACATTTTTTATCCCCCCAATTTTCCGCCCTTGGGCACCGCCTCGGTTGCCTGTGCTCTCAATGCATCCCTGAAGCGGGGATGTGCGGAATTTCCACCCACACAAGATTGGTTATCCACCCTTCCAGTAAATGATTCTGCCTAGTTTTACTTAAAATCTGATTTATAATACTGTACAGACAGTGGCCACCAACCTTGCTCGCAATAATTATTGTCATATTAGCAATGATATAATAAACTGTAAATACGTTACATGCGTGAAATCTTGGCAACTCAAAAGTAAGGTAATTGCCTTACTTGCATTCGTTGTGATCGGGCGCGACGCTACGCCGAAAAAAGTCACGGGGGAAAAGGAACAGAGTATCGTACACTATTGTAAAAATGAGTATGTTATTTTAGTCACCTTGACTTCAAATTACCTAATTTTTCTGTCTACGTGCAGAGCGTTTGTGAAATAAGTGTGCCGTGATTTGTTGTCTCTTTCAATGCAATATTTGCTGCATACGAAAGTCGGCTAGTATGGGAATAAAGTATCCATAATGTCCATATTATAACACTTCAACGCATATTAGTAGTTATTGTACACAAAAATAATTATATCTGTTGTCCGCCATCAAATTGAGTTTCGTTTATAATTAGTTTCACTCAAACCAAGTGGCTTTGGATAGTGACAAATAATATTTATTCAATTAAAAATTAAATCAATCATTCATTAAATATTAATCGCACTACACTCAAACACAAAATATATAATATACATAAATGTACATGTAAAATATAATTAATTGCAAAAATACATGTTACTAGAGCGTGCCGAAGACACTTGTAATTGGGATAATGGGCATAGTCTTCACTGTAATGTTTATTATCTGAGTATCATGTACCTATTATCCTGTTAGTGTCTCTAATAAATAAATAATAATAAAAAAATATATAAAAAAATACAATTTTGTAGTAAACATGTAGTCAGTGAATAATGTGAAGATGATGTATCGAAGATGTCGTGCCGTCCTGAATGAGAGCCTTGAAGCACACCAATTGGTGCTTTTAAAATCTGTTTTCTAAAATCAATGCCCTATAGTTGCACTGAGTGCAATCTGTGTATATCGTTGCGGGTCGCCGGGCTCCAGCGGCGTGATGTTGAGCGCTGTTCCCGCTTGTTCAATGCGTATTGCTAGCTCTTCCTGGACGTTCTCAATGTTCTATCCTGCAAGTATTAAGGGTTGAGGAGTATCGTGTCAGGATTTGGTTTTTGTTAGCATTTATTTTTAAACCCGCCCGCCCATAAAGAACACTTTTCAAGTCTGTCAATAATATCTTGCGTGCTCCTGATTGAATCAAACAGGACAACATCACCAGCAAATTCAAATTCAAGTCTCGGGGAGCAGGATACAGTTAGTTTTTAAATTCTACCGTAGATTTTGCACACATTCGGTTTGCGTTGTCCGTGTTTATTGAAGTAAAGTTGGTAAGAGTGATTGTGTTTGTTATCGTATGTAGTCGGTCTACTATTCGTTCAAAAACCGATATATCCAATACTCTGCAGTTTGAATGTTATCACATACATTATAGGTCACTTACAAATAGACGGGAGGGGAATCGGAAACGTGTGAAATGAATAGTTCCTATGTTTATATTAGTCTACATCGTACGTAATAAATAGTTTAGTTTATTTTGCGAGGAATTCTTCTCGATTATCTGCAATGCTTTTGTTTATCAGTACGACGTTTATGTTTAAATATAATCCAATCCCTTAATGCTTATATTTGACTGTTCTTATTAATTTATGCGTCGTTTATTATCGTTCAAACTGAATTGCTACTAACTCTTATGATTAATACAATACGGAAATAGTTAACAAAAAATGAAGTTTCCCATCCGTCTAGTCAACATTAACCATTGCAGTCATAGGATTTGAAAAATAGAGTTCTTTCAGCAAACGCAATCTGTTGACAGCCAATTTTTTATTATTATCATATCTATATACCAGTACATTTTTTTATGTATTTCTTCAACTAAGTACAACTCTTAGGTATTTCATTAGTAAGGAAGAGGTGCAGGAAATATCATGTTTCATGTTCTTATTTAATAACTATGCACATCGAGATTTTGAGAACTAAATCTAATTTTTATAAGTATAGTTTCATCACTCATTAGTTTTACACAAAGTACTTTCGTTTGTTGACAACTTGAACTTTTGCATTGTGCGTCTCCGTGTGTCCTATGGGCAGCGTAGCCACCGAGTCACCGTCGGAGTCTTTGCTGCTCGAGTCTATCATCTTCAGGCTATTCCTGTCCAGCGAGTCCTCGAATCCGAGGTTCTCAATGATATGGCACCCGCTGATGCTATCCGACACGCCGACTTCGAAGCCCGCGTTTTCTATTATTCTGCACCGGTCACTCGTCACGCTGTTGTTGTTGATCACCAGACTCCGCTCTCTCGCGTTGGCGTCTTTGTGCTGGACGTCGGTCCCGTTCTGGTTCGTCCCCTCGGCCGCTGCTTCGGGCGGCTCTCGAGCGGCCGGCTGCTCGCGCCGGCTGATGGTCTCCAAGGGCAGCTTCCTCTCCGTGGCCGTGTTCCTGAAGCTGCGCCCGAACTCGGGGCAGTCCGGGCTCTGGCAGCGCAGCAGCCGCAGGAAGGCCCTCCGGAAGCCGGTGTTCTTCCAGGCGTAGATGAGCGGGTTGACTCCCGAGTTGGCCATGGCTAGCGAGAACACGGCCTTGTACAGCACGGCGTTGTTGCTCGAGGAGGTCACGGCCTGGGTGCAGATCACCGCTACGTAGGGCATCCAGCAGATGGAGAAACTTCCCAGCACCATCAACACCACCTGTAACCGTTTAATTCCTATCTACATTAGTGTGTTATTTATCGATGTGTTGAGTGTCAGGAATCAGAATTCAACAAGTGTTTAGTTTTTATGTACCAATTGTTACGGGAAGGAGTTTTTATATAATCAAATTTCTTATTCAAGGCTCTAAATATATTGCAGTACAGTACGAAGTATCTGGAATACAAAATGCAAGATACTTACAAGTATTTCAAGTACCAGATACAAATAACTTTCTGGAATAGTATCTGAAATACTAGATAGGTACAAAATACGTATCTTCCAAATACCTTTTAAAGATTAAATCATTTTCTAAGAAAACACATTTTATTGAATATAAGTTTATTTTTTTACGTGAATTATTTACGAATAAATCGCGTTGATCGCGCAAATGTGACAAAATAAAATATTATATTTTTAAGGTTTAATTGAGACATAAGTAAAACCAGTTCTTCAAACATTTTGTCGCTCATTTTTCTTCGATGAGGTCTCATTATAGGTACATCATTGCAAACAAGTATCTTAGCAATCTTAGTATTTACAAAATACTAAGATACCAAAAGAATGTATCTAAATCAAGATACAAGATGAATATTCAAAAAAGTTTTTAAGATACAAGATGAAAATACGTATTTTGTATCTTGTATCTGTATTTCAAATGCTTGTATCTTAGATAAGTCACATCAGCTGATATGTATTTGCGAAAAGGTGAATGTACTCGTATTTCAACTTTCGGTGTAATTTTGCTAGTTTAGGACGTATGAATGGTTGAGTCAAACCTGAATGCTCTTCCAATCGTTGGGTCCTCCGGACTGCAGGCAAGTGGTGGTGCGCATCCGCTTGGTGTGGAGAGCCGCCTCGCGCCAAATCCTCCAGTAGAGTAGCAGCATCACCACCCAGATCATAGAGAACATCGGGGCCAGTACGTTGGTCGTGAACTCTCTGGGGATAACCTGGAAAACGGGCGAAACTTCATTGTTGCATTTAATTACGATGTATTATTTACCTGCGCTAAGTCTACGTGAATATTATTACAAAATAATCATTTTACTTCTTTACGGAGAGGGGAAAAGGACTGCCGATCTGTTGTCGGCTGCTATCAAAGTTATATTTTCATTGTAAAGTAATGATAACCTAAACAAATTTAATCTAAGTAATTTAAAATAAATTTATAATAATTTGTTTCGTTTAAAAGTTATATCATAAATAGAAGATAATAATTTGTTATGATTAAAGGTTATTTCCCGTATGGTTGACGTCACGATCATTGATCCGCGTGTTGTGAATTTAAATAATATGCTCCGTCATAACATCAAACACAGATATTCTAATAAATTTATCAGTGTAGGACAATTACTTTTAATTTTGTTTCTGGGTTTGTACTCCACCATTTAACAATTCCATGTTTTAGTCCGCTATGTTTCCGTTTTCCAGTACACCAACGTGATTCGTGAATATCGTGAGATGAGTCGTGAATAAGACCTGAAAGAGTTATAATTGATCACAATTCGCCGCGTCCATGGAAAGTTGTTGCTGGCGTTATAAAATGAGTGAATAAAGGGAAACCTTGTGCATGTCGCAGGAGCTGGCCATTCCCCAGTTGTTCCAGAAGATGGGCACCACGCTCACTCCCACAGCCATCATCCAGCCTACTCCCATCAGCGTGCCGGTAGCCATCTTGCTCATGTACCTGCTGTAGTGCAGCGGGTGCAGGATCGCCACGTACCTGAACAACAGGTGCAGCCAAGTTAGAAATGAATCTGAACTGAGACCTTCGAGACGAATTCAGGGGTTACATTACCCTGGGAGAGTAAAATTTAGCTAGAAATTGGATAATTTTGTACAAGAAGGTGATTATTTTTTTATTGGTGTTTATCAAGGTAGATATTAAACTTTTGCTTAATAAGAAAAGTTTATATCTTGTATCTTAGAAAAAAATTAAATTGTCGCGTCATGCTGTTTCCGTGAAGCTCCTCCTCCGTGACTAAGATAAGTGCTAGAAAAAAAATAATCACCTCTTTGTAAAAAATCACCCAATTTTAACATATATTCTATCCTCCTCGGACCCAGTGTCTCCTATAGGAGACAGTTGTAAAAAATCTCTCAGATCAATGTTTGGCATTGTGTCCTTTTACAAATTAGTTAAGCTAACCATCAATAGATATTATCAGTGGTATGTTGAGTTTGAAATTTGAAATTTTTTTGCAACTGTAATTTTTCTTCGTTAAGGATGAATTATAGGGCCCATTTTAATTATCCTTTGGGTCCGAGGAGGTTACTCTCCCGGCATGGTGTACCACTTAAACGAGAAGTCTGAGCTGACCTACCTGTCCACCGCTATGAGAATGAGGTTGAGAATCGACGCGCAGCAAGCCAGCGTGATCAGAATGAACCTGAGGACGCAGGTGGTCTTCATGCTGCCCAAGTCGTCGTCCAAGTAGAAGGCGAGGTGGTAGGGCAGCGTGAGACCGACGCTCAGGTCCGAGATCGCCAGGTTGAGCACGAACTTGTTGGATATCAGGTTGGACAGCCTCCTGCTCAGCGTAACCGCGAGGATGGTGAGCGTGTTGCCGCAGAGGATGAAGACCATCAGGAGGCCGTCGATGATGGTCCACACCCACACGGGCTCGAAGCGCTCGTCGTGCCTGGTGAAGTTTGTGGCCAGACCCGCCTCCCCTCCCGACAGAATCTCCTCCGCGCGTGTCATTTGGTACATCGTGTAATTTGTCAGGACAGCTTCCATTTTGCTCAACTTTCAAAATATTAACATCTAATTGGAATGTTATTATATCTATTTTTCCGACGAATCATTTATCTTTTAATAATACGTTTAAAATTTCACTTTCCACTTTTACGCTGGTCAATACAATTTTATTAAATCACAGATTGTTTATTAATTTACCAACATTTATAGAGTATTTTTTAATTTATTTAAGAGTTTATCTAGTGCAGCGTGAACTTGATGTAATACTAGTTTCACAGTCACTTTTCCGCACGCTATTAAATCTGTTTAGCCCATCTTGCCGATATTGTCCTCGCGACCGAATGATAGTCCACCGGCCGTCCCGGCTGTCTCGGATCTCCTTCGAGGTGTCGTCCATATTGACAGACGCATGGCGAGGCATCTGCGGAATTAAAATCACATTGGTATTTAAAAAAGTCACGGTTTTTATACAAAGTGATTGTGTTTTATTTAATCTAATATGTCAAACCACAAAGCGGTTGCCTCCTACGATGATATAAAACGTTTTATTTAACATAGAGATAATTAATTTTTCAAAAACGAGTTATTAATATTTGTAAAACTTCTTCCTTTGTTCTTACATTTAAAATATTTATATGGCGCAGTTTGGTAACTTATCTCACGGGTTGTAGGAATATTATCAGTTCAATATCATCTTAAGATGTTTTCTTTCTATACCTTGATTATCATTAATTTTGTGATTTTTGTATTTCACCAATTTGTTCGTGACTGAAATTCCGTATGCAGTTTTCTCAACTTTATTTTTATTTTGATATTTTAAAATTTATGTTTACCTACTTTCTTTACTGGGGAAATTTTCTACAAATCCACAATTTGGTTATGCAGTCGTTACACGAGACATATGGTTTAGCTACTTATAAACTCGAATTAAAAAATCAGCGGTAGATTTCGAAAAAAACTAGGAACATAATAATATTCAATACTTTAAAATATAATGATATTGAATAGTTAAAATTTTCAATTGCATACTTTAGACGACGTGAAAAGATTAGCTAGTTAGATTAGTTGTTTAGACATTGGAAGAAGAAAAATTAATTGAATAAAATGCTAAATTCATAGAACTTAAACTCGAATCCGTAACCAAAAATTGGTTATCGTTTATAATATTTTATTGATAATATTATATTATACATTTCCAAAACGCTTTATTAATTAAATCAATTGTATTATTTCATTCTAATACCAATGAATTATTTATTTATTTTCCAAAATTAACAATGTTATAAAAGCATATAAAATGAAAATTCAAGGCTTTCAGAATGGGAATTATTGACTGATTTTACAGCCATGGGGTAATTGCGAGTTTCATCCCAACGGTGTAGAATACATAATGTTACTTCCTTGTTTCTTTTTGAATAGATGATCACATTGATCGCCATTTCGATGTTTGAATTTATGAATAGGCGAATGTAATAGAACACATTTTAGTGGTTTCCATATTTTTAGCGATTATTTCTAAGGTCATGAAATAATAAAGAAATAAAGAAAACAGTGGGAAAACGTGAAAATCACGAGTGCTGAAACTTGACGATTTTGAGATGAATTTGTTTGTAGTCCGGTTTATTTGCGACTTTAATTATTTAAGTAGTCCAATCATAGACGTCCTACATCCATGATTGGACCCCCCCCCCTTCGTTGCTCTCTGAGGTTCGACCCTGACCTCGCGATACACTCTCACATTTCCCGTTAAAGGAAAGCTAAATTAAGCCACCGCCTAAAAAAACTTAAATTTTTATTTAAATATATATTTTTAATTTCGGATCCAATTTTCGACAACGTCCCCTTTTGCGGCGTACCAGCCGCCTGAATAAAAATATAATTTGTTTAGAACCGAACATAACGAGCGCCTTTTATACGACCCTGAATTCAATAGATGTAACGTAGGCTAACGATTCATTAGTTTGATAGCTAACCCATAATGCAAGAAAAGATGGGTAATTTCTTTCACATCGAATATTTTATTTCGTAAGCGCCGTCGCGCGCTGGTAATGTTATACAACTGAAAAGTTTTCATGCAGGTACGTACGGCTCTCAAAAGTAATAATATATAGCTGTCTCATAGCTTTACAGATAATAAGTCGAAAATTTTCAAGCAACCAAGACCTAATATCAATAATTATGGAGATATGCAATATTAAAGTTTGCAAAAAGTTGAACTATCGATACATTAATTTATATCGATTATGAAAATTTCATTCCCTTAATTCAAGTCGAATAAAATGATAAAATTCTTAAAAGTGAAAATTGATTTTTTACAAGGTTTTTATCATTTTGTTTGAGTTATATTAAAGGAATGAATTTTTCATAATCGATATAAGTTACTGGAATGATACTTCAATTTTTTGCAAAGAATAAGTCAGAAATATTTTTATAAAATGCAAATTTTGATATTGCATATCTTCTTCATAACTATAGATATTATTAGGTCATGATTGCTTGAATTTTTTCGACTCATTATCGAGGCAGGAATTCATCTGTAAAGTTTTTACTACTGGTTTTGACATTATTTACTAATAGTTTTACTACTACTACCGATCGTAAAATTATCACAACAAATCATCTACAAAATGAGCCGTATAATTTTAGTTATTTTTTCGTGAAACATTTATTTTAGTTACCTAAACGTAAATGTGTTTATTTTTGTATGTAAGAGGCATTTAAGATGATTCGATGTTTGTGTATTTTCATTCGATAAAAATTTAACTGCGAAAATAGATAGTCGGAATGCATACCTTTCCAGTTCTCGAATTTAACGATATTCTATAGTACGATAAATAAACGCCATGCGTGAGAAATATTTCAAGCGGAAGCTTTTAAAATCACTTTATAGAACGTGTTTGCGATCTTAAACTATTTTCATGCTTTCATTTACCAAAAATCAATTGTCATCGTCTTGCATAATGAATTTATACGCAATATAATGTATGTATAGTCTTTTTAATACATATTGTATAAATCCATCGATAGATCTCTACTGCAGTTTTTTTTTTAATAAAAACATAATATTTTAAAAGAGTTGTCGTTATTTATACTTGACTATCTGATGAGATACACTAAAAACTCATTAAGAAACTATTTATCTTATGTGTTTATAGTGATTTAGACGTGTAGTATAGTTTTCGATAGTAACATTGTAACGCTCAAGGGTAGAGGGATGAAAGTACTTTCCCTTTAAAATGGGGCCACGGTTACCAACCTCGTGTCACCGCGGAATGAATAACTTATTTTCATGTATCGAGGCAAGCCTTTCAAAAATATTGAAATTTAATATTCTTTCGACTAGAATCGGGACCGATACATATTTCTTATTTCATGGAAATTCAATAGCAGCCAGCGCTTGGAGGTTTTCTTCGGTAAGTATAAAGAAAGACGCCTGTGAAGTCACCGCGTACGACGGGAAATTATTCTCGATTTATCATTGTTCAATGTTGATTTTGTATCGGAATCACGCGCCTCTCTGAATAAAGTTTGTATTTTTGCAAATAAATTTCAGTCATATTGATTTTTCCACGAAACAAAGTATACGGACACAGCGACTTGCGGCCTTGCAAATAAACTTATGATATCTTTAAAATAATTTGGTCAAATCCGCCAAACTATCGCCTGCTCTGTTATCAAAATTAATTTTGTATCAATGTGTTTTTATACGTCCTCACGGTATATAAAATTTTTGATGATTTTTAATAACTATGTCAAAAATGTGGTATTAGGTTTTGTCTTAAATTAACACATATTTGTTCATAAAATAATATTTTTAATATAAATAAATTATTAGTGATGCAACGAATACTACTTTCACGAATACGAATACGAATATCAAACCTACTATTCGGCGAATACGAATAATTCAACAAGGTAATAAATAATACACCACTGTTCTTTTTTTACTAAGAGATTTAATAATTAATTAATTAAGATTTAACAAAAAGCACAGCATTTGTAACTTCTCAGGCGTTAGGCGATTTCCTTTATCCGTTTGTACATTCCCAGCGGTCGAAAATAATATACCAGATTTCTTATGTTTATTATTTTTATTATTTTGTTTTATTATTTAATATCATGTTATGCTGTGAAACAAGAAACAAGTAACAATTGACAGCTTGAGTTCCCATAGAAAAGAGAATTTGAGAACTCAACAAATCCATTCGTTCAACGTAAGGGGAATCCCGATAATAGATGTGTGTTCGGATACACGGTGCACAGCCAAACCGTAATTTGCGTTGCGTTCAGTTATAAATAGTTTATTTTTAATATTCGTGATGATATTCGGCGAATACGAATATTCGGTAAATGTCTACTATTCGGCGAATACGAATATTACGAATACGAGTATTTGTATTCGTTGCATCACTATAAATTATGCATATTAAGGAGTGATTAAAGATTTTCATTTTTTACGAAACGCTATCACTGCGGTTGAGATATGACGCACCATACCAAAAAAATCTTTGGTCTGTCGACTAATAATTCGATTTGAAGATATTTAATACAAGCATCTTTATGTTAGTCAAAAATACACGTTTTTCCATTCGAGTCGAATGTTCAGTATGCATTTAATACGCTCTTGAGAAGGCTCGTGTTTATTTTGATCGTTCACCAGAATATACTTTCTGACCTTGTTAGCGAGATGTATTCCGAAGAATTCCTCAAATATGTAGATGGGTTATCATAATCCTTAGAATTTTATGATTGTAAATTACAAGCGAAACTCGGTGGAGATAGTGGATATGTACGAGACATCTATTACAAAACTGGAAATTGAATGTGTAATACAAAAAATACTCTTCCAAATCACTGTGCTTAAAAATTACACTCGCCAAAATCAAAGTAAACCAGTAAATTTTAGCTATACTTCATATCGTTTGTAATTAATCAAATATATCACGGAAATAAAAATAATTTTGTCGCGACCATAAACCGACGCGAGGTCGGGTAGTCTTTGGAATTGATGTAAAATGCTCCAGGTAATGCAGAAAGATGGCTAAGGAAATCACAGTATATTTCTTGCACACATAGTTATTAGTACACATATATATGGTACAAATGATAGTTGGAGGTAATTATTTTGGAGAATCGAGATCCAGTGGGATGCTATGATTTTGACGTCAATCAGAGGTCACTACCTCTTAACGGGATTTCGTGTCGGTGCATCAATTATTTTTGCAATAATTTGTTTTATGTATCTTTCCTATTGGCATTTCAAAATTGCGCAATGCGGTACATTTCATCGATGAAACCTTATATTTCAGAGTTCTTCGTATTTTCAATCAAATACAGCGAGTTATCTGTTATTAACAATTGAATGATAACTTAGCAGTGGTAGTGTGTACTAAATACTTTTTAACGAAACGATGCGAAATAACTTACGTTACATTTATTTACCCACCTTTCTCGTTCGATTCCTAGGAATCTAATTCTCATGTGTAACATGGCTAATATTATATAACAATACGTAATTTACGTTATGTAATTATGGCAAATACGTGGACTTAATTTTTGAATGTTCTCTTGTTAAACTGTACTGGAGCTATTGATTATCTTTCTTTATCTGATATATATTTGCATGTTAAACCCTGCATGAGAAACTCGGAGTTCTTTAGAATAACCTGAACCCACAGAACACATAAAACCAATTTTGTTCACATTTGCACTGCATATTATGTATGTATGTGCATGTTGCTAGAGCAGCCCGGAAACACTTGTAATTGGGATAGTGGGCTGAGTTTTAAATAAGTAATGTATTGTTTTTTTTTAATGAATTCTGTTAGTGTATCGTTAAAAATAAAAACAATAATCCTCACTGACAGGTCTTATAAACTTCGCAGATATCGGAATTTTTATACTTTTAATAATGTGTCAACATTCCTACGGCTATTTTGGTTGCGAATGTACATTTTTCACAGCGAACAAAGAACAAAGAAACTCAAGAAAATTGACAAATTCTTTTGTTTCATCTTCTTCAATATGATAATAGTTTTAATAATTGATAATTTTAATAAAAAATCTTTTGACGATATTTCAACACTTATCATTCGATACATACAGCATTGATAGCTATATATTTCTACTGAATTACTGATGTCGAAAATAATCATTTTGATTCCTTCTACAATTATTATAATAATATTTTAGAAAAGGTCCACGCAGATAACATAAAAAGTGTAATAATTTTTCCAATGACAAATAAAATGATCAACTGGCGGGAAAATAAGTAAGTATTATAACAGCAAGTCTCACGAGTTTTAAGCCAGCTGTAGTCGGTCGTGTATTATTAATTAGTCTAAGCCAAAACGGTAGTTTTCCGTCCATATTTTATAGTGCAGATCGATCGATTTAATGCCATATTAAATAATAAACCACAAACCTAAAAATTATACAATATATTTGTGGCCATACGCTATCGGTCGACCGTGAATCGAATTACGAAATACGAAAATTTCACTTCAAAATATCTCCCATGTTCGCCGCTCGCGTTAACAAAATAAAGCAATCGAATTATTTATGTAAAAACTTTCCAAGTACTACCGGATTATATATATAATCATCGTATTTTACGTAGTTTTGTGGTTTTTAAACCCGGGTAACAATCAGTATTCGTATTAATTTGAATACCTACTTGAAATTGAACTGTAACTGTTGAACTATATTCGTTTTATACTAGAATTGTGTATTAATATTTTTATATTAAAAATGAACTGTACGCGAATTCCTCTAAATTATTCAAAGAAATCCGTTCAAACCTTGAGATTATCAGACAAAGAAATTTATTTGAGGAAAAGTAATATACGTGATTATCCAAGTACAAAATAAAATTCGTCAGATTTTGTGTATCTATTTGCTTGTGGTGACAGTATGACAAATCTTTTTTAACGTGTCGATGATACTATAATATTCCGTTAAGTCGGATTATTATTTGCATTATTTTGCCGTTCATATTGGCCCTCTTCGGCGAGTGTGGGTACGTAGGTAGGCACTATTCGAAGTAAATTGCGGCGGGAATACTGGAATACCGCGAGAATGGTACGAGTAGATATCCCCGTACGTAAACAGCAGTTGTTTTTCCATCGGTCCTCTCGTCGGGCCCACCCTATTATCTTCCGATCTCACCTATCTCGAGTTTAATTAACAAACATGTAGCGCTGTCGGATTAAATCGATTGGCGGAGAAAAATGTTACGTAAACCTATGGACTTTTCATCGAGGCAATCGAGCTTTCAATGTGGAGCTTTCATTTGACGATTTGTTAATCTGCTCGCTTCGTTGTTTATACGTGCAGACGTAATTGTTTAGACCGAGCTGAGTTTTTGGAATAAGAGATTATTGGATTCCGGAATAAATCAACTAGTCCGGATCATTTTTAGGTTCTGTTTTTGACTTGGCTCTGACGTACGGGCGAAAACATTTCAATCGTTACGTCATATAAAACACGAAATATTATTTTGATCATTCGGGTATTTGAGATGTTTGCGAGACTTTTGTTTCCTTTTTGACTGCATGGAATTTTATTCATTTATTATATTTAATTTTTTTTTTTAGTTTTGTACTTGCTTTACTAGGATTAGGATATGCGAGTACGTCCTGGTTCAAGGCAGCTACATCAAAATGTATTTATTTTAAAAGTATGTATAGTCCGCGACATCTGTCGATGTTATTTATGTACATGTTTAATAAAAAAAAACTTAATAAAATATTAGTGAAATATATTTTTAAATAAATGATATTAGTGAAATATATTTTAAAGTATCTTCGGTTAGAAAAAGTACTTGTTTAGTCTGGTTTCACTAGTCATCAATTTATATTTTCGAGTAAATTTACGGCAGTGATGTCGAACTCACTATTATGAGTAATTTCTTAGTTACCTGGGTAGTTGAATTAATAACCAAGCTTTGATTACACCCACATTATTATTTTTTTCTTTTTTGTGAACACTTTTTTTAATGATTTGTTAGCCGTCAACATTATATAATCTCGGGGCCAAAGACGTATGGCCTCTTTGTCTATATTATGTCGTGGTCTTTTCGTTATTTAAAACATACATCATTACGCTTTTCATTTTGTTAGTTTGTTTCCCTCGCGAGTGGGAACTTTTGTAGTTTCGGTGCAATTATTACGCTCCAAAAATTTTATTGTCACGTCAATTTATTTCTTGTCTCCTTTAATTAGAATTCTGTCACTGCCGATATATCAAATTGCGCTCACCGTATACATCGTAAAATCCGATATTTTTTTTATTACACCTTTTGTGAAATTTACAGATTAGTCGTATTCCTGGGGTGTTTTAAACAAATGGGAAAACCGTGGCGTGTTCGGACAATCTCGCAATTACTGAAATGATCCATACACAAAGAGTTCCAAGAAATTTCTTCGTTTCTTGTTTATGTGTATTAATTACACTATTAATTTATATTTACGATCATTTGCACATGTCCATACATCAGAAAAACATTTCCGTCAGGTTTCACAAAATTTATTTGCGGTGATATATTTTATTTGTAATGATCCATTCTTATTTAACCACGTGTAAAAATGAATTACTTACTATTTTATTTTGATTAAATATTCTCTGCTGCAAAAAACGCTGTAGGATCGATCCATTCAACTGACATCCAGTTTAAACAGAATGCGAGAGGAACTATTCATGCGAAGTTGGTCGGGTAAATAATAACTGATCCTTTTATATATTCACATAGAAATATTAATATACTTCCTGTTATGGAATTAAATAAAATATATTTTTTAAGTACCTACGTTCAAATTTTTAATTACACAATTACTGGATTTTGTCCCCAGAGAGATCATCAGGAATAAATGAGAAGTACATCTTTTAGAGCTATAATTTCTGCTTGTCATTCGGACAATCAACAGGAAAAAAACAATAGAACCAGTTTTGATTTATTTAGACAAAGACAATCTGTCATCTACTTGTAATAGGCAAATTTGAAAAAAATATAAAATCGTATATTTGTTGTGGTTATTTTGTTTTATAACTTTAAAATTATTAAGTGATGATCCATTAAAATTGTCGTCAAATTATTAATAATGTTCATATTCTTAAACACTATTTTTAATAACTTAAAAAAATTTTTTTTTGACCTTTTGACTCTCGACAATGTTGGAAGACTCAGCAATTGATGAGCAGCATATGAGAAGATCTATGAACGTATGAATGAAGTGAGTTGGGTATCGGTATAGAGTGTGACGTTCTATTGTCCCTGCCTACTTCCGCGGACAATAAGTAAATTCGTAATTCGTTTTAGCGTAATTAATGTTTTCAAGTAAAATACTGAACGAGCCGTAATATTTTATCCATTTGCATCTTTTCCCGGGCATTTCTATCTTATTCGATCTGGTTTTTCGCTATATCATTTACTCACTCACTTGTTGCTTTGGTATTCCGTTTCCATTATAGAGTTGTATTATTGCCAAGAGATTAACATAGCAAGCGCACAAATCCGTAATGTTTATATGAAAACTTTGTAATATTGTTATATACTTATATTTAGGTACGTGGTAGTTGCCTACATTAACATTACAAAAGTGAGCCGAGAATCGAGAAATGTTATTTTATAATAAGTTATCTAACGTTTATCATTTATACGTCTAAATTGAAAAAAATACGCTGCGTGATTTTTAATTAGTAATTAGGTTGTGTTTGTTTTAGAGCTGATACAGGATATCGCACCCCAAATTTCACCAATCGAGTCATATACAGGCTTTTAAACATTTTCGGTCGTGTTTATTATTATATATTACATTAAAGTCGTATTTCCTTGCAGCAGAGAAATTAATTGAAATACTTAGCAAATGTTGGAATTTACCTGTTTCCATTTCAAGGTAAGTAATTTTGCTTACGGAGACGTTCATCTAGGCCCTTCACATGTTATTTCAACAAATTAGTAGTCAATACGAAGTATATTCTTGTTAATTATTTTTTTTGGTTATGCCGGGAAAATGTTGAAAGAAAATAATATTTTATTAAAATACCTATATTTTTTTTTGGCTATGAAATACATTGATTAAATCTGTGACTTGATATTGGACGAATATGTTAGTAACTCATTTAGCGTTGCACAACTTACGTAATATCACACCATACCCGGAGAGAATGAATCAAAATTTGAGTTTTTCCCAAAACCTATCACGGTTTAGAGCGTACGAGATAACAATTATTCCCGTCATTGCGTAGTAGGTACTTGATGTATCCCGTAATACATTATGGAGCGATAAATCACACGCAAAGCCCAAAAAGGTTTATGAATTGTAACATTTGTTCTAGCAAGATTAATTTAATTCCATGTACGGAGTATGAAGTCATCACTCATATAACCTTATAAACATACCTAACATAATTTCAATCTGCCAATGAAAATACATAAATAATTCAAGTTAATATAAAAAATTTATTTGGACCAAGTTTGCGCTTATTGCTCCCGTTGCGTTGGGCCAAAAAATGTTGGTACAGATTAACGGAGTTTTTTTTTTGTTTTTCATATTCATCGTTCTTTTTGCATTGGGCACTGCTCCAGGCCAATCAACCGGTATTGTTAGTGTAAACGCTGCCGGGCTGCGTTATGAATTCATCCCACACAGAAACGGCTACCCTTTTTACGTTCGTAATTAGTACGGCATTGTGATGCCAGTCACATTTCTCCAAATTAATCAAATCGTATAGGTTTTGCTTCATGTACAGTGTATAACAGAGCTAGTTCACAATACTTTACAGGTGGATTCCTGCCTTGATTATGAGTCGAAAATTATCTAGTATTATCTAGTATATAAAACTATCTAGTATCAGTAGGTACTTATGGAGTTATGCAATATAATTTTTTTTTCAATATTTCTGACTTATATTTAACAGAACATTTAATTATCATTACAGTAACTTATATCCATTACGAAAAATTCATTCGCTTCAATGCAAGTTAAATAAAATGATAAAAACCTTCCAATTAATTCCAATTGGAATTTATGCAGGGTTATTATCATTTTATGTAATTTGTATTGAAGCATTAAAGGAAATAAATTTTTTATATTCGATATAGGTTACTATAATGATTTACAAAATGTCCAACGTTTTGCATAAAAATTAGTCAGAAATATTGAAACAAATCAAACTTTGATGTCGAATATCTCCATAACTCTTGGTCATAATTAATTAAAGCAGAAATTTTTCTGTAAAGTATTGTGGACTAGTTCTGTTATACCTTGTATTTATGTGTTCGTATTTATGGGAATGTATTTAACATTCAAATGCAGTTCTAAATCATATCTAATCTAAAGAAAGTCTATAAAAATCTAGACAGACTGTTTAAACAGCAACAATTATCTACACATTTTTATTTATTTTTTATTTTTAACATTATTTTTGAAATTTCATTTCGTCTAAAAATTAATTCAAGTATAGGTCGTCGTTAATCATGGCATCGATATTAAAATATTTCCATTTCAGGCACAGACAGATTTTCATTTCCTCATCAGGTAAGTAGGTAGGTCGCCTAATCTATCGGCACCGGTCGACCTTGTACGTTGGCTGGAAGGTTGAAAAATAGAACATCCGTCGGTAATTTGTAGGTTTCGGGAAAAGGCCAAAGTGTTTATTTGCCGCGTTTTAACATCACTTATATAAATCGGGATCCCTTTCTTCTAAAAGCGCTTCGAAGGTTTTTCAGCCTTTCACGCCAAGTTTCTGCAATGGTGTATGAAGTTATGACTGTGGAAAGTACATAAATTGTGGTGGGCACTCTATTTTGCTGCTCTGTTGCGTGAAATGGAAGATACATTTTCTCTCAACGTTAATTGGCTCGAGCCATAACTTCTCGGAGAAACATTTATTAAGTATCGTGTGCCTCGGTTATTTTTTTATTGTTTTGTCATGCACTAAGTTGATGAAGTATTTTGAGACGTAGACTGAGTAGACTGACGAGAGTAGGCAGTAGATAGTACAACGTTTCGCTAAAATAAGTCAGAAATATTGAAAAAAAAAATGCAAACTTTGATGTCGCATATCTCCTTAACTATCTAACTATCTATTTAATTATATGGCAGGAATCCACCTGTAAAGTATTGTGGATAAGATCTGTTACACTATATTTGATGGCAAAACAATTGTTGTACATACATTTATTAATTTTTAGAGTATTTTCTGGCTGCCTTTTTAACAGGTTGAAGAATGTACCGCCATAGTTCGGGAAGTCCACAGTCTAACTTTTTCGAGTTGCTGCAAATAATCATACGATCGCTAAGTGGACAAATACTAGAAGAATTTTTTTAACAAAGCATTGTACTGAAAACGAGTAATTTGCTATAAAAAATTTTAGCGAAAAATCTCGCAAAAACGGAATCTCGCGTGCAATCTAAATTGATGGCCTTAATGTTTGCAGTTCTTCATTTATGAAATTGCCGAGTAAAGCTACACAATGTTTACGTATTTTATCGATATTTCTGTATCGTAAATCTAACTATCTTATTGCGGGGGCATTGGCTCGAATTTACCGCTGAAAGGTGTTTTAATTTTACAATGTGCCGAAGATTTAAAAAAAATAAACGATTTCTATAAACATCGAGATCTCGAAAACAAATCATTATCATAAATTCTTTTTGATTATTCTTCAGGGCAATATGAATATAGTTAAATATTTCTTTTATGATAGACATCAATTATATTTTGGAGTCGTGCCTATTTACTGATGTCGGTGTGAACACGTTACCTTAGTTTGGGAGTTAATATCCCATCCTGGCAACATCCGCGCGGTTTAATTATTCCCGATAAGGTGATCCCCGGTGATGGAGCGGCGGCCGATTAACTCGCCCGGAGGGTACGGCCGGGATTACTGCTCGAATAGAGCGGACGTCACTTTTCACGGTTTAAAAAATAGAAGATACATCGACGAGCGCTCGGCCGTCTGGCCTTTGTTTTGATTTCAACTCGACGAGGGGACAGTGCGCGATAAATATTAAACGGCACTAGTCAATCCGCACTTGTCGAGCGGTCACCCATATTCGGCACACTCGATTAATTAACTAATTAATTAACAATAGTTAATTCAATTATTGTTTGCCTAAATAGACCGATCCTCTTATCGTGACACTCGATAATCGCCGTCGCGATCGCCCGCACACACAGGGAATAATAAATAATAATTATATAACATTTCCCATCCACTGTTTCACTCGGCGCATATCCGCTCAGAGATGATCCACCTTTCGGATTGTAACACTCGTGTCCTTCGGTGGGCGCGCGTGTCGTGTTTTGACGTTCGCTGTCATCTCCGGACGGCCGGCTGCGCGCTGGCTCGGGCGCGTGTCGTGTCCGCCGGCAGCCGCGTGCGACTGCCCGCCGCCCGCCCGCCTGGCCCGCGCTCCCCACTCGGGGCCGGCCGCGTCGCGACGGTGGCGCCGGGAAACTGTTACAAAACCGAATTCCGCCATCCGCGGAGATAACGCGGAATAACAGATAGTGCACTCAACTTCCCTTTCGCAAAAAATGCGCCAAAAGTGCAGCACGAAGAGGCCCGTACACTTCGTAGCGTCGCGCGCCGCTAAGACTCGAGGAGCGAGCGCGAGGGTCGGTTAAATTTCTCGCGGGGCTCGGCTTACCTGATTTTTCATTGTTGATTGTTCCAATTTCTCATTTGCCCGAGGAAAGGGGCGAAGACATTCTGAAGCAATTTATATGAATAGGAGAGAAGCTACGTCATTTTAATGGTGCCCAAGAAACGCGATATTCTGTTGTTAACCAGAAGCCGAACATAATTATTATTAATAATATACATTTATATTTTTAATAAAAATGTATTTTACTGCGATGTTTGCCAGTTTAGAACACAGTTCTATGATATTTAAGACAAATTAGATGAATCAAGTAGACATATTTACAGAAAAATCTATGTATCGAGAAAACATTTGATTACCATCGGGATATCTCTAATTCAAAGAAAATAGAACAATAGACGTATCATATTATTGGTGAATTTGGCGTTAGCATTGTAGAGAGTATTCAGGTTTATCATTGAATCGGGTTAAAAAGGATTATCATTAAATTGGGTTGTTAAAAAACCTTAACTATGTTACCTCTAGGTGAGTTTAATAATAATTTAATATTTTACTACTTGTTCGAGAGTAAAGAATGTCTCATCGATACGTCAAGTATTCTGCTGACCGCTTTCAAATATGTATACAATTTTGACACTGGTTATATGGAAATACAAATATTCGATCATTTTGTCAGCATCTAATCAATGTAAAAATTATACATGCGAAAGTAGTCAATTGAATTCGTCTGTCGAAGAGATTCTGTTACTGTTGTATAAAATTATTATAATACTCACATAGAGGTAACATAGTATTTTTCAGCCAATTTTATTATCAATAGATTATTTATGAAAGAATGCATAATATATGTTTAAAATTTTATGTAATCATTAATGGTTGATTTGCTGATTGGTAATCGCCATATTGAAGAAGTCCCGGATTCGTATCCGGATTCGGTGGCAGCCAAATATTTTTTCTACTTAATATTTTTTTCTGATTCTATGGATGCTCTTTGATTTATCTAATTTGTTTTAATAATAATGATGTTGGATTATTTTTTTTATAATTGTTGTTCATATGAACACGAAACTAATACAGCAATTGTTGCTGAGTGTTTTTGGCCGCGAAATAAAACTTCAGTCACCGACTACAATAATTTTCTTATGCATTTAGACAGTCAATTTTTAAGATTAATTTTATATTTATAATGCACTTTTGTTATTTGTACTTCGAATATCTCAATTTTTGTATATTACATCATGTTCTGCCAAACTTATCAATGATGGGTATACCTTTTCCCATTTAAGAAAGACAATAGAATTAGTGTGCGTAAGCCGTGCGTACGAGGCACATTGTTTCGTTGTGTTGGTGTTTATTCCCGTAAACACCAATATAACGAAACAATGTGCGTCGTACGCATGGCTTACATATTCTAATTTTATTGTCTTTCTTAAATAGAAAGAGGTCTCCTCGCGAACGAGTGCGAGTATTCAGAGAGGCTCTCTGGCTTCTCGAGGCTTTATCTACACCACATTAGTAGACATCTTACTAAAAGCGAAAACGAATTATCTTTCTCAAAAATATTGTCCACCACAGGCATGATTTGTCCCAGCCAGTCGCATACATTTCGTCCTGAATCTGACATTGGGTTGATCTGTTGAAAACAATTCGTGAGCGAGTGACAATCGGTTATTTCTAACCACAATTTGCTTATCGTTCTTGACATTTTGTGGGTTCCAAACTTTATTTATATTTGGACAAACTTCGTCATTGTTTGGTACCAAGGAACTTAAGGATCTCAGTTCCTGTGTTGGGATATGTGATTCTTCTTCTTCTTCTTCTTCTTCTTCATCAGCCTTTGTCTTTCTACTGCTGGATGTAGGCGTCTTCCTTATTTTTCCATTCTTCCCTGTTGTTGGCTAATTGTAGCCATTTCTTTCCCCCCACAGCGACAATATCATCGGCCCATCTCTTTTGAGGTCTTCCGATGCCTCTTTTATTTTCCCAAGGTCTCCATTTCAGAACTCTGGGAGGCCATCTTGTAGTATCCTGTCTTGCAACGTGTCCTGCCCATTGCCATTTTAGCTTCGCTACACGATCCATGACATCCACTACTCTAGTTCTGCGCCTCATTTCGTCGTTTCTAATCTCTTAGGCTTATTCCAAGCATGGATCTCTCCATGGATCGTTGCGTGCATTTGAGCTTTTCTACACTTTTCTTCGTAAGGGCCATAGTCTCCAATCCATACGTCATCACTGGCAGTATGCACGATTCAAAGGCTTTTCTTTTTAGGCTAATTGGGATCTCTTTGTTCTCGAAGATAAGTTTGAGTTTGCCAAAAGCAGCCCAGCTCATTCCTATTCGTCTTGGCAATTCTGCTGTTTGGTTCTCTTTGTTCATTTTTATCTTGTATCCTAGGTATATATATTCATCTACTATTTCAATATTATTATCATTGATAGTGATGACTTTGTTCTCTGGACTCAAAATTTTTGTTTTCTTTATATTCATCTTAAGACCAACTTTGCTCGAAGCTTGTGATTGGATATGTGATTGGACCACCCAATTTATATCTGTGACTACTTGTGAATATTCCTGTAACACTCTGTGTGTGTTCAGACGTGGTCTAGTAAGTTATGGATAAGTCAAGATTCATTAAAGGATACACGGAAGATTAGTTAAGTGCTCCTTGCATTTCTTTTTCCTTCGAATCTTTTCCTTCACCAACTTCAATACCTTCCTAATACTATTTGTGAATCCGATTCAAATCTCCCGTTAATTTCACTTCCCTTTGTTTCCGATCCCTATCTATAATTTTCAAATATCAATGCCAGTTAAAATGTTTTGTTTTCACAAATTATGTTCCCATCGTCTCTCTTTTGAAATAATTCTAAAGTATACATAATGAGTATAATAAATGCTTTGCAAAAGTATATTTTATCACATTATGTGTTTATGGCTGTCTTGTCTTTCTAAGAATTGAAAACGAATGTCAAAAATATTTATTTTATTTCGCTCATCCATTACCCAATGAATACTAAATATACAGGGTGTAACTGAGCTAGTCTACAATATTTTACAGGTGGATTCCTGCCGTGATTATGAATCGAAAATGTTCAAGCAACTATGACCTATATCAATATCAATAGTTATCCAATATCAAAGTTTGCATTTTTTTTTTCAATATTTCTGACTTAATTTTTACAAAATGTTGAAGTATCATTACAGTAACGTATATTGATTACGAAAAATTAATTTGTTTAAAAAAAGTTAAATAATAAAAATCCGAAAAAAATTGGAACTGGAAGGTTTTTATGGAAGATTTGTATTAAAGGGAATGAATTTTTCATATTAGATATAAGTTAGCGTAATGATAGTATAGTCCAACATTTTGAACAAAATATTAGTCTGAAATATTGAAAAAAATGCTAACTTTGATATTGCATAACTCCATAACTACTGATATTAGGTCATTTTCGACTCAGAATAAAGGCAAGAATCCACCTGTAAAGTATTGTGGAGTAGCTCTGTAAATATATTTTTGAGACATGAACCTGATAATATTATGTACACCATTGAAAGATTTAATTTTGAGTAACTACAGCAAATTATGTTATTTATAGGCATGTTTGCCAGAATATCAGGCATTACAGCGATTTGATGCAATTTTTTTTAAGTAAAAATAAAATGGGTTTATATAAATATTACACAATAACTAGCAAGCGAGTAAATACTATCAGAACTGAAAATATGACGCACTGTTGGGACCTCCTTAGCACTATACGTCCATTAAATATATTTTTAAGAAAAACATATTATTTGCAGTCCACTTGACCGCGGTAATTCAAACAGTAGTAATTCGTTTACATTTAGTTGTCGGGCGATGTTAATTCGGATCCAACAATTCGTCAGCTCTGTCGAGAATGCCGCCGCGGCACTGTCGCGGCCGACAAACGACCGCTTGATTTTCCCGCGTACCTATTTTCACTTTTACTCTACTGAGGCGGTAATGTGTGTTTTAAAACCACTCGACAATTTCACCGTTTTATTTATTTGCACTGGTAACGGAATAAAGCGGACATTTTCCGATTAAAACATCAAATGGGGACACTTTTCACCCGAGGGAGTGATGTTCCTGGCTTGGCAACCCGTGGTCTTAGTACTTTTCGGACAACTATTTAGTTTGTCGATGAATAGGTAGGTAGGGGCCTGTTGAATTTTCGTAATTATTCGCTATTACTCATTGTCCGATCTTATTTAAAGAGTAACTTGATGGGGTTGGTGGTTCGATTCCCATTCCGGGACATCCACAAGTTAGTCCTATTTTCATATCAGAGGCTTTTGGCTTAGTTTGAGAATATAAGAGTATTGTTGCGACACGTATCCCGTATATACTATTTTTTTTTTAATTAAAAAAATTCTAGCAATTCACGAAAATTGCGCGAACTGCATACAATCAAGAAATATATGAAAATAATTTCTGCGAAATAAATCTAAATTACGAATATATATTACACAGAGTATAAAATTGCAGTCTTCTTTAGGCAGGGGTTTGAATCACAGCGGAAATATGTCCTCCCTCGCTTACATTTAAAATATATTTATTATGTATTCAAAGTATAGTAGCCGGCAAACATCTTGAAATTCTACGGCATAGTGGGGAGAAGTTTGCGCATCTACCTTTCTACCAACGAGACCCAAATTTCGTCTTCTGCGCATTCCCCCACTACGCCAAAGAATTTCAAGAAGTTTGCCGGCAACTGTATCTATTATTGCATTACTAAGCCTCCTTAAATCGTATTTTTTACAATAGTTTTTGTTTTTTAAATTTTATTTTTTTAATTCTTCGTTCCTAATTGAGTCTCTAAGTAAAAACGTCTTATTGTAAAAGTCAAACGTATTGGAACTAGACCGTGTACCAAGAAATTTACGTTAGTTCGTGTCTATGTATTTTGGTGATATGAAATGTATTGAATAAGTCCGCACGCAAATAATTCAAATTTCGCACGCTAATGTTTTAATCGTCTAGCGGAAAATTACAAAAGATAAATAAAGCTCTGCATGTGGTTCGGATAATTTTTCGCAAACTTTGCCCCAAACTTATACCAAATAAACGTAATATTTATTTTTCGCACCGTGTGATATTCCGAATATAAGTCTTCGCTTGAATACACGTGTTGCGAAATGGCGCAAACGTATACTTGAAGCCTTCACTTAATAATATGAAAAATTTATCAAGAATAATAATAATATTAATATTTTTCACTAATGGAAATTAACTCGCCAAGTTTTTTTACAAAAATATGCTTTTGAAAAAGTGTATTTCTTTCAGATAAATACAACTAATGATAATACTTCATCGTACTTTTAAAGCTCCGTATTAGCAGTATAACCTGATGGACCGGGAGCTGGGTGTACTTGAGTATGTAAAATATGAGGACCGCATTCTGACAATTGATTCTAGTTCAGAAAAGCCCATAGATTAACAATATGAATATTGCCAGAAACCCAGGTGGTCCAATTTTTTATACCCCCTGCCTCTGCACAGCAAGTGAATCGATTGAGTACACGCTATTGAGCTATTTTAATAATTATATTAGTGTCATTAGTTGGGTTTTTTAACAATTAAAGTTAATAATAGGTTGTGAAATAAAATTAAAATAGAAATTATTGATTAAACATCATAAATTGTTGTTAGAAAATTATTTAATGAGAAAAAACTAATTTAATGATATAGTCCAGGCGCCAGAGGTATTTGAGTATGACAAATATGAAGACCGGCAACTATGCTATCAGTTTCTTATACTTGAGACACCAAATAACAAACTGGATGTTGTCAGCAGTTTTATCGCTTCCTTTCCCTTTTTCCCTAATTAAATAGCCCGCCCCCAAGCGTCAGAGTGCATAGGGTACCTAGCCGTTTAATGTTTTTGTGCAACATTTGGTTAAAAACCATTGTGAGTAACATATATTTTTTCGTGTTTGTAAAATAGCAATTCACATTGAGTTTTGTCGTTTTTGAGTGATAAATTAATAACTGTTTTATTAAAATACGTGAGCAATGTCGCTACAAGTGACAAATGTGAAAAGAAAAAGGTCGAACGAGTTATCGTGTTTGTTTTGTGATAAAGCAGGTGTCTTGGTTAAGAAACCGAAACCACAATCATTTATAAGTATTCAAAAAGCAGGAGATCGAAGAAAAAATGACATTAGTAAAAAGTTACAAAATAATCCAGAGTTCGCAGCACTAGAACATTCATGGCGTCGATGTTGTATGGCGAATTATGTTAGTGAAGAAAAATAAGACAACGAGAAATAGCATTGCATAAACAGCCAGATATGTTTACTTCCATTGCAGAACAAGGTGATGCAGGTATAGCGGGTAGTAGCAAAAATATTCGCCAATCATTAAGAAATAAAACGAAATGAAGGTACATTTAATGCGGTATATGTTTCTTTGGGTACATATCATTGAGAAATGTAGGATCGAAGTCATGGTTGTCGACATCTGCCTAACAGGACTATTCCATCCGCTGAGCCACGCGGCTCTTTTTCATGAAGCCTTTCCACGTGATAATGTCAATAGAGTTTGTGTTGCATATCTCCACCTATCCGTGAGGGACGAAATTTCCCTTTGAATTTTTATTAGCTTTTTTAACAACTTCGCACAAAGTCAGGGCTTCGAAGCAATTTATTTTCAAAATAATTTACCATTAAAAACAGAACGTTAATAGGCAAACATTGTTTTACATTTTTTCATAAAACAAACATTTATGAGGAGTTTCATCAGGTGTCATGTTCGTGCCCGTTTCGCTTACCAAACTAGCAATTCTCGAACAGCCGGCTTTTCTTCTTTCGCTTGGGTTACTTTAACTTGCGCCATCCACATCGAGCTGAAATTTTACACATCGACTTGATGTCGATGACAGTGCTTCCTTACATACTTCTTTTGCCAAACATACACACACGCATAAGACATGTTATGGCCAGGAAGGATGAAACACAAGAAGGATTTTTGTGGAAGATTTGTATTGTTACGTTTATAAGTACAGGCAGAAAATGAACAGTTTGGTATATCACAATAAGTACTTCACAATTATAACGAGAAGGGTATAAACTTCCCGGAGTGAACAAAACACAGGCGAAGTGAATCTGACCACTGTGCGTAGATCTCTGATTTATTGGATCTAATTGTTCTGTATATATATGATTTGATTAGTGGTTTTATTAATTACCTAAAAGTTGACATGTCCGTTAAGGAAGGTCAACTTGACAATTAATATGTTGTAATGTATGTTTGTCACAATTGAAAATACTTAAGCAGAATATTACACATTAATAGCTATTAATAAATTAATATGTTGTAATATGTGTTTTCACACAATAGTAATTATAATATCATTTGATAATAGATCCGTCAGTAAGATCCGTAAGTATAGAATTACATATGAATACTTGTATGTTAATTGGTGTTGAAATTAAGAGAAGATTGGGTTGGGTAAGTACATAACATCTCCCCCCCCAGTTTGAAGTTAAAATGAAAGATTTTTACTTCATCGAGTAGGTGATTGAAGTTTTTACAATTACAATATATGTTTAGTGGGATAGCACCCTTACAATTTTTCTCACTACATATACAAAATAAATACAGATACAAAATAATTAACAATTTTCTTAATATACATATAATAAACATGTGAAATTGTAACCAAAATAAGTTTAACAATTTTCTTAATATATATTACATTAATTATCAAAATAAGTTTAACATTTTCCCAAAAATAATTTTTCTTATAATAATATTCTTATAATAGGATAATATTTTATTTTTAATTCCCTTTACCAAAATTCTTGTATTTCATAAAAATTAATCGAATAATTAATTCAATTTAACAATGTAAAATTTCAAATAACATAAATGACTATAATTGATTTAACAGTAAATAAATTGAATAATTTATATAATTCAAAAAGGTAGAATAATAAGATTAACAATAATCAGTTTTAAAAATGAGTGCATCCATAATTTTTTTTTTTTTTAACAAAAGTTATGATATGTTTGAATAATAGCATTAATGATGGATTAATTAGAAGTTATAATACGTAAGTTAGGTGTAAAGAGTAAAGAGTATTTGTAGAGTGTTGATTGTTATAATTACATTTCATGGGAAATAAATGGTTTAATTCTGTTCAAATGTACGACAACTTCTTTTCTTTTAATTTTGATAGTGACATTTACCTTTGAGTTAATTTTTATTATTTCATAAGGACCTTCGTAATTGGGGGTTAATTTTTTAGATTTGTTTAGTTTATTAGTTTCATTTCGTAATAAGACTAAATCTCCTATATTATATTTATGATTTTTATTAATGTTTTCATCATGTTTCCTTTTTACAATTTCTTTTTGTTTGATTAAGTTCTCCTTTGCTATTTTATGACAGGTTTGTAATTTTAATTGCAATTCTTCTAGGTAATCATTATACGTATATTTAAATGAAGGGTTCTTGGTTATCGACGTTGGTAATTGGGGTTTCGTCCCGAATATTAGTTCGTATGGAGAGAATTTTGTAGAAGAATGAGGCGTAATATTGTATGAGAACATCGCATGGTCGATCCAGCAATCCCAGTCTGTTTGCGAAGGTGAGATATAATGTTTTAAATAGTCAGCTAGAGTAGCATGACTGCGTTCTAGAGCTCCGTTTGTTTGGGGGTGATACGCCGAAGTCTGTATTTTCTCGATTTTAAATAGTTTACAAAGTTCTTTGATTAATTTAGATGTGAAATCCGCGCCTTGATCCGTTAGAATTTTATCTGGTAATCCAAAAATGCTAATGAATTTCTCAAATAGGTTGTGCTTGCGATTGTCTCGGCTTCATGATTAGGTAAGGCTATAGCTCTAGAAAATTTTGTTAAGTCATCTTGCATGGTAAGTATGAATTTGTTTCCAGATTCTGTCATTGGTAACGGTCCTACAATGTCGAGGGCTAATTTTTCAAATGGTTTATTCGATGTAGTAGTTAATTCTAATGGTTGAATATTTTTTTTTCTTGAAATTTTGTTTTTCTGACATTCTACACAGTTTTTTATGTATTTCTTAATATCCGATTTCATTTTGTGCCATTTATAATAATTTCTGATTCTATTTAGTGTTCTATGAATCCCAGAATGTCCTCCGATAGGGTTATTGTGAAATTCGTGAAGAATTTTAGGAATTTGTTCGGTTTCGGGAGTTATTATTTTATTATGACATATGGTAACGTTAATAGGTGTGTTAGAGAAAATATAATTTATGATTAATTTAATTTTGTTCCAATTTAAGTTTTCTATTCCTGCATAAAAAGATGATGGCATGGAAAAACTAGTTACATTATTATTTATGAGCATTAATTTTAAATTTTGTAGGGCGATAAAGAATTCCTTATAAGAGGGTTTATCCCAAAAATTATGTTTTATAATTACGTGGTATATTATTTTATTTTTATATTCTGATGTTAAAATATCAAAAAGTTTATTTTCAGTTTCTTTTATCGTGTCGTAATTATTTATTAGTTCTTTTATTTCCTTGGATAAATCTTGACACATTTCTTTATCATTACTTATAAAGTGAACTATATTATCCTTGTGTGTCAGTAAATTATGATCAATTTCTTTTATATTTGAAATATCTAATTGTCGATCTGTATAATTCGTTTTGATAAAATCTTCATAGGAGTTAGGTTCAGGGTTTGAAGAGATATTTAGTACATTTTGTTCGGGTACTACGATACGGGATAATGCGTCAGCATTACTATTCAATTTTCCAGGCTTATATACTATTTCATAGTTGTATTCTTCTAATTTAAGTCTCCAGCGAGAACGCAATGGATCTTTTGCCTTTACTAACCATACCAATGGTCTATGGTCAGTGATGAGTTTGAAATCTCTGCCGTAAAGATAGGGTCTAAAGTGCTTGGTAGCCCAAATTATTGCCAAAAGTTCCTTATCATTGTTGCGTAATTTTGCTCAGCTTTGTTCAATGTACGTGAAGCATATGCTATTGGTAAATCTTTACCTATTGGTCCTTGTGAGAGCACCGCACCGATCGCAGTATTAGACGCGTCTGTCGTTAGATTAAATTCCAGTTCAAAATTCGGAAATTGTAAGATCGGTTTATTAATGAGTTTATTTTTAAGATAATTGAACGCGTTTTCTTGTTCATCTTCCCAGTGGAATACTACATTTTTCCTAAGTAATTTAGTTAAAGGTTGTGCTACTTTAGAAAAATTTTCAATAAAACGACGATAATATCCTGCTAGTCCTAGAAAAGCCTTTATATCGCGCTGTGATTTGGGAATTGGATAATTTACTATTGCATGGATTTTATCGGGATTAGGTTTAACTCCTTCATCAGAGATAATATGTCCAAGGTAAGCGACTTCTTTTCTTAGAAACTCGCATTTATCCGGCTGTAACTTTAAATTATGTATTCTAAGTTTGTTAAATATTTCCTCTAGTTTTATGTTGTGATCCTGAAGGGATGCTGCGTAGATTACGATATCGTCGAGATAGACAAAACATTTAATACCTTGTAAACCTGCTAGAACGTTATTCATAAGTCTTTGAAAACATGGGGGACCTCCTTTTACTCCAAATGGTAACCTTTTAAATTGATAGTGTCCTAATGGTGTAGTGAAAGCAGTTTTATCGGAATCTTTCGGGTCCATGGGGATTTGATGGAACCCTGAAGCGAGATCTAAAGTTGTGAAATATTTTGACTGACCGAGTTGGTCGAGGATATCTGAAATGTTGGGTAGGGGATATGCGTCTCCAATTGTTATGTCATTAAGTTTGCGATAATCGATAACAATTCTCCATTTCTTTTTACCGGATGCGTCGGGTTTTTTTTCGACAACCCAGACGGGAGAAGACCACGGGGACGTTGAAGGTGTTATTATGTCATCTTCAAGCATTTTAGAAATTTGAGAATTAACCTCTTGCTTATGGATTTCAGGATAGCGATATGTTTTTGTGAAAATTGGGTGAGGTGAAGTTACAGGAATAGTGTGTTTAATCGAATTAGTGCAAGTTAATTTGTCTCCTTCTAAATGGAAAATATCATTATATTTGTGGCATATTTTTAACAAAGATTCGCTTTCTTCGTTATTTAGATGATCAATGCGAATTTGAGATTCTAATAATTTATGTCTGGAGTTATTTAATTTATCGCTGCCTTGAGCTCGGTATACGTTATATGAATTTAAAGGTAAAAGATTGATAGCAATTTTATCAAATTGGACAGATTCATTATTTGTATTTATTATGGAAGTTATTGCTTTATTTCCTTGAAGTACTGAAACCAAAGATCTACATAGATATACACCGTCGGATATACAAGTATTTTCTATTAGTCCTTCTCTTATTTGTGCTGAATTAGTGATTTCAACTTCTATAAATGATTCAGAACGTGGTGGAATTATTAGTGTTTCATTGCGTTTAAGTTTAAAATTAAATGGTAAAATGATATTATCAAATCTTAATTGGTTA